>APFE030652025.1:82952-93534 GCA_000404065.3 Pinus taeda
TACCCATGTACACAACTCCATCATTAATTGATTTATATTCCTTAAACCATTCTTTATGGATACACATGTGGTTTGATGCCCCATAATCTAACAACCAATGTTGACCATGATTTGACACATTAACTGATAATACTTCATCACTCATACCTGAACCCGATGTCGAACCTGTATCTGTCGTATTCGCCTCCTTCTTCTCTGTCGAAGACTCTACTTTTGAAGTTTGCTGCTGTCGCTTCCAACAGTCCTTCTTTAAATGCCCTGATTTGCCACTAAACCAACACTTTAGCTTACTCTTCTTCCCTTTCGACTTTGAACGTGAGTCGCTCGGCTTCCTGGGGCGTCTTTCTTTCGAACGACCTCTAACCATCATAGCTTCTGATTTAGAGGTTTCGGAATGCGACTTCCTCCTTGTTTCTTCCGATAATAAGGATGCAACTACATCATCAAACTCAATAGTTTCTGATGAACTAAGACTTATAGAAGTAACAAAATGATCCCATGATTCGGGCAACGAGCACAATAAAGTAATAGCTTTATCCTCGGATGAAATTTTTACTTCTATACTTTGTAATTGCACAAGAAGAGTATTAAAAGCATTTAAATGATCAACAATCGATGTACCTTCCTTCATTCGCAAACCATACAACTGTCGCTTCAGGAGAATTCTATTGGTTAAGGATTTGGTCATGTACAGTTTCTCCAGTTTCGTCCATAAACCAGCAGCTATTGTCTCCGACACAATATTAAACAAGACATCGTCCACCAGGCATAATAGAATGACACTTACAGCTCTTTCATCCATTTCGTCCCACTCATCGTCTGTGATGTTGTAAGGTTGTTTGGATTTACCCATCAATGCCTTTACCACGCCTTGTTGGACAAGCAAGTCATGCATTTTCACCTTCCAGATCTCGAAATTATTCTTGCCATTAAATTTCTCAATTTCAAACCGGGCACTTTGAGTTTTCCCCATTTTGTATCAAAAAGCACAATAATCTTCAATATCAACGTTTTAAATACCAACAATTTAAAAAAAAAAATTGCTTATGCCTTTAAAACAAAAAATATCTTCCCTTCACAAAAAAAATTTCTGCCTTTGCATTTGTTTTTACACAACCAAAAAACTCTGCCTATGTCTTTGTACCTTTGCCTTTAAAAAAATTTCATTTGCTGGGCAAGTTACAGTTATTTCAGATCACCGCCAAAAATAAAAACCAACAAACAAAATGTTTTGTGTTCTTAGCTTCTGGCTCACACAAATGCGCACTTGGCACAAAAATTCCACTTTCTTTCAGATTTTGAATTTCAATCCATTATTATTTTTTTCTTCTACATTACTGATAACCATATATTCGATTGGAATATCAAACCAAAATCGTGAGCCTACGATTCATGTTGAAATACCTACGACTCTGTTCTCCTTTAATATTTCCAAAACAATTTATACTCCATTTAGCGGCCTGTCAAACAGCGGCCTGTTCCAAACAGCGGCCTGTCAAACAACGGCCTGTTCCAAACAGAGGCTGTTCCAAACAGCGGTCTGTCAAATGCATATAGTTACGGTGGTATACACAACCATACACGTCCGCACAGCACAACGATTTAAAAAATAAACCAATCCTATATGGAATGCTCGATTGGCGAACCGGTCGTCTGGCGTGGTACCTGGACTAGTATTTCAGGCCTGAGAGTATAATAGATTACAAATGGGCTTACATGAAAGACGCGCATTCTCTGAAGAAAAACAAATTCGAATTTATGCGGTCCGAATACTGAACACAACCCAACCCTCGGAAAACAAGCACTTCGCCACAGGATTTTTATTCCACGATTTTAACACCATTTAACATACGTTATACCTTCATCCCATACGTTATATACCTTTACTCAGCAATAAACGCACATCAAAGTATATGAGATACCTTTACACAGCGTGACATCTCCCTCCAGTGCCTAGACCACGCACGCAGGACTCCAGCATCAGTATTCACACGCAGGCGGACAGGCGTTCTCCAGGCAGTTTGAACAGTAAGCTTCCACACGCAGCGCTCCACCTCCAGCAGTCAAACACACACCAGCACCTCCAACATGCTCTGATACCAATTGTTGGAATTCAGAGGCACAACAATTTAATAAACACACAGCAAAATTAACACAGCACCTGACACAGTATTTAACGTGGTTCACCCAACCAATCTGGGCTACATCCACCAAACATAGGTATCAGAAATATATTAATCAAATTGGAGATTACATCAAGAAATCCTCACACTCTCTAGCAAATCATCCGAATGATTCCCTGTTATATAGCATAGAAAATCTAACAGCGTCATAACTCCCTCACATCAAATATAGGAGGCATTAACTCCCTCCCAACAACCTGGAGCTAATCTAGGAACTGAATCCCTATTGTTGTCATCAGCTGAGATTTTTCCTATTTTGCTTAAACAGAAAATCTCAACAATACCTGATTGGGGTTGTGACCGCAATGTTGCGCCTTTATAACAAAACCTATGAAACCCTCCTATGTGAGTCTGGGAGGTTAAAGAAAAACATAGCCATAAATATGACAAAGATAAACTAAGTAATGGTAAAGTGAACAAAGAGCAAAGGAATGAAGTTAGACTTGTGAATACACTGGAGCGTGGAACCAAGTGACGAAAAGCAACTCTCGAGCAAACCAGAAAGGTAAGGAATCTCTCCTGAAATGAAATGGTAAATGCAGTGAACCCTAAAACACAAAACAGATACACATGCCTGGAATGGTAAACGCAGTGAACACAAAACATATATAAATAGTAGCGGGATCGCACGGTGAAATGGAAACAAATTGTGACCACACAAATGTTCCAAATTGGTTTAAAACGCTGAGTGAACTAGGGAAGAAAGCGCCGCGATCGCACGTGAAATGGAAACAGATTGTGATATGAGAAAATTTCCCATGTGGTTAGGGGAGTGAACCCGGAAAGAAAATTTTGAAGTTGCTTTTATATATATTTAAATCTTAAAATTGATTATCTAGGTTAATATATCTATGTTAACGTTAATATGAATATTTAATTTTCAATAAGTTATTAATTAAAAAAATTAAATGAAATTTAAAAATAATATAGTTTTTTTTTAATATATATATATATAAGTATAATTTTTAAAAAGATTTCATGTACTATGAAGTTTAAGTTTTTAATATTTAAGTTATAAATATATATAATTTACAAAGGATTTTAGTTAAAATAATAGAGATTTTAGTTTAGAATTTTTAAAATAAAAATTGTGATTTTGGTTGGTAAATTATAGAAAGTTGTGATTTTGGTTGGATAATTATATGTTTTAAAAATTGTTTGTATAATTTAAAAATTATTTAAATTTCAAAATAAATAAAAGAAAATAAACACAATATTTGAATTATATGAAATATATATTAATCTTTTTTCCAAATCGAAATATTTGAATCCAAATTTTTAACAAATCCAAATTCAAACTTCATAATTATGCTGGATCAGATCCAAAATCTAATAAAAAAGAAAGACAAATCGAAATATTTGAATCCAAATTTTTAACAAATCCAAATTCAAACTTAATAATTATGCTGGATCAGATCCAAAATCTAATAAAAAAGAAAGATTTATACCCTTCATGCTAACCGGAAAAACATATACGAAAATATTTCATTCTAGCTGGAAAGACCAAATACGGAAATTCTTGCACGTACGAATTGATTAAAATAAAATAAGCAAACTTGTTTGCTTCTCACTACAAATTGTTAAAGGCAAATAACAATTCTACCAGACATCTTCACTTGCCGGTTAACCTCCATGAAGAGGAGAAGAGGGCCCAAGGCTGTTTTAACACAAAGAAGGAAACTAGATCTAATTCAGAAGCAGGGAAATTTAAGGTGTCCGTCTGCATTGTGTTGTTGGAGTCAACATGCAGAGCCTTTCTTGCATGTCAAAACGCCGGCGTTCCCTGTGAGGGAGGCGACGAGAGACGAAGGTCTCGCTGAAAGACTGGAAGCCTTCGTATAGCTGGAGGATGCTCCCGCGCCCGAGGGAACAAAGAACGCTCCGTTCAACATCAGGTCTCCTTCTGACCTCCAATTCCATTGCTTCCATACACTCTCCGCTGTGTACTCGCGCTTCGTTACCTGTTCATTCATTTATATTCATCCACTCCATCTACTTACTATGTTGATGTTGACAGTAATGAATTGATCAGAAAAGAGTAAGCAACGTTTACCTCCTTCGAAGAGCGATCGACAGGTGCGAGGAATCGATTGCCTTGGCTGTTGATTGTTGGGTTCGCACTTCCACCGATGGCGTACATTTCCCACTGCGTGTAATCGTTGTTCACCACATGAAAGTACCCGTGTCGGCATCTGCGTTTCAACATCAGTGCATTAAACTTGTTTCACGTATAAACTTCTCAACTCTATTGTTTACTCGATTGCTAATACATGAAACACTAATGGAAAATGTGAATTCAGATCGTTCTGGGATACCTGGGCATGCGTTGCACAAGCCCTTCTCCGAAATGGTTGAAGGCAACTGTTACTTGCATTTTAACGTCCTGAGTATAATCGTCGTTGTGGCCCAGGAGCATCACCTGTAACAATTAATGTAACAAATAGATGAGCGGGATAACCGGCATAAACGTGCTAGGAAAGTTTGAACCTTAAATACTCCAATTCTGGAATTGAGATTCAAACCTTGTCATGATGCGTCATAAAGTTGTTTGATATGGTAATCGCAGTTGACCCTATGATGGCATCGATGAGCCCGTCCGTGCAGCTTGACAAGGAACAATGGTCCACCCAGATATTGCTTGCGCCGAAGATGGAAACTCCATCTCCATCACTGATCGTTCTCCACCCGTAATGTGTCGGGGAATCCCTCACCATGGCATTTCCAGCAGGCTTGCAGTCATGGATGTGAATCCCGTGAATGATAATGTGACTCACATACTGTACCGTAATGCAAGGGCCGTTGGCAATATGGACATTGGCGCCTCTGCCATCGATTGTCTTGTAGCTGTTCATGATAAGCTCTTCTTTGAGCTGGATGACCATGTCTCTCTCAAAGATGATCCACAGAGGCTCCGTTTGAATAACGGCATGTCGCAGCGTGCCGGGCCGGGGATTGACCGCATCGTAATCGTTGGGATCAGTAACCACATAGAATCTGCCATTCTGCCCTCCAATGGCATTCCTCCCGAACCCAATGGCGCAGCCTGCAAGCCTCTTTCGATTGTTTTCCCAATCTGGATCGCAGCGCCAGCAGTCATCAATGGGGTTCCCCGTTCCGCAAGACAGATAACTCAGTTCCCTTTTCGAACTGGTAATGTTACTGCAATACATGCCATAAATAAAGTGTTAATGCTACTGCCGTTATGTAAAACGTTATGCACTGACGTCCTTATTTCTCTTGTGGAAAAATCTGACGGACATAAATTCTATAACATTGTGGAACGTGCCAGCCAAGTGCGCTAAACAGTTTGGAAATTCAAGTTATAATTCAAGTTATAGCGGTGGAGTTTCAGGATTTCCTGAAAAGTTAGTATTGCTAATACTATTTCCAACACTCAGTCTGATTTTTGGAAAATTTTCTATCCAATTTCCTACCAAAACTTGGTCGTCCAAACAAAACTATCGCCTCATTAAACAATGCCTATACAATGTTCTTTACAAAGCGCATCGCAATATATAAATGCCTAGACTGAGGCAAGGTTCTTTACAGAGCGAACGTGGATATAAAATTGTCTACAAACTGCATCGCAATATATAATTGCCTCCACTGAGACAAGGTTCTCTGCAGCGCGGGCGTGGATATGCAATTTGTTTTCAGAAGAAAAAGATCCAAACTATTATATATAAAAGAGAGTACGGGTTACACCGTTCTTTTTCTAATCAAATCATGCTGTCTCTAGTACATATATTAAAACCTAGAAACATATCAAAAGACTGCAGATATATGCTTTGAAAATAAAACCGCTTATCCTATCAAAAAGCTAATTCTTCAGCAGTTATGGGATCAACCATAGATAGAGTATATATGAAACTGTAAATGAGGAATAAATGACCAAATATCAAAGAGAACAGATTCTAAGCAAGAATATTGCCAGAATCAGTCTTGAAGTCATGATTGAAGGCAGGATAGTGAATGACTTTTGGAGCTGAATCAACTCTTCTTTTCGAAAGCATATCCGCGATGAGCTTTTGTTCCTTATAGATGTGATTGAAGGAGATGTGTGGAAAAGGTTCGCTCCACTATGTGAATGCGCTTCACCCAATTTGCCAACACCCTCTCGTACCCAATCCATGGAGCCTTTAGAATCCTCGAAAACCTTAAGATCGTTGATGTTGAGCGAGTTTGCAGTTAAGAGAATGCGCCATGATGCAATGATTTTCGCCTTCTTGTTGGTACCGTTACTTCTCTCTCACCAGAAATGATAATAGCAGTCAGGCTCAGTGACTATGAGAACGGCACAACCGCATTGTCTATTAGAGCAGGCACTATAAAAAAAAACCCACAGAAAATTTTTGCCACCCATCTTATATTTTAATCTTCATCCTGTATTTTAATCTTCCACTATTTCTGAAAAGTTTTATACGGACGAATTTCTAAAAAGTAAGCCAGCTGTAGTCATTATATCCACCTTTATATGTTCAAATATCTTATAATTCCTATGCTCCATATGATATAAAAGGATAATGTCCAAAACTCATTGTGTATCTCAAACCAAAGTTTAAGACATGTGTCGAATAAAACATTATTGCAATCCACTCAATCTCTGAGGTATGTAAGATTGTGTACCATACCTCAGGAGCAATTTGACACCTTAATATAAGGTCCATACAAAGGGGACATATACTAGGACTGATATACAATTGCCTCAAAAGAAACCGGCGTTGTGCGATGATATATAAAGAAATTTGAATTTGATCCCCATCAACTCTATATATTGGCATAAATTTGATCCCGATAGCGCTTTATATATCGACATTATCTAACCGCTATATATCGGCGTAAATTTGATCTCTATGATCATTCTATATATCGGCGTAAATTTGATCATTATCAGCTTTCTACAGCTTTCTATATATAGGCAAATTTGATTCCTATTAATGCTTTATATCGATGTAAATTTGATTCCAATCAGTGCAAATATGGTTTCTATGATCATTCTATATATCCACATAAATTTGATCATTATCAGCTTTCTATATATAGGCAAATTTGATCCCTATCAATGCTTTATATCGAGTTGATCTCTATGATCATTCTATATATCCGCGTAAATTTGATCATTATCAGCTTTCTATATATAAGCAAATTTGATCCTTATCAATGCTTTATATCGATGTAAATTTGATTCCAATCAGTGCTCTATATCTGCGTAGTTTAAGTGCTATATATTGGCATAAATTTGATCCCTAGTTCTATATCGGTTAAAAAATAGAAAATTCTGGAGCAGAGATATTAGTCTTTTCAATATTATTAACAATTAAATAGATTATATAAGAAACATAAATAATAAACAATTTAACTCGAACTTAACTAAATATGACTATAATATTAACAATTAAATAGATTACATAAACAACATAAATAATAAACCATTGAACTCGAACTTAACTAAATAGGACTATGACATTTGGATGGACAATTATGACACCTAGCAAGTGGTTGGAATTAGATTCTCCAATGCTCCCCTAAATTAAAATGACAAAAATTTAAACTAAAATGTATAAGAGAATCCACTCTAATACCATGTTAAAAAAGGAGTTGTCTATAATGCCACTTTTTGGAGATTCCGGTGACGGAATCCGGGGAAGAAATTGAGTTTAAATCTTGATTTGTTGCAGTTAAAATGGTTTTTTAACTGCATATTTGGATTCAGCACCCTGAAAAACCCCTGGGACGCTTTGATTGTGCAGAAACTAGCTATCAAACTTGCGATTCGAATAAATTGCTGCCAGATTTTGACTGGAAAAACCCACCTCAAAGGCTTCCAAAAAATCTCATTATAGACAACTGCGTTAAAAAATGGAAAACCTGGAGCAGAGTTGCCACTCTTCTCAATATTATCAACAATTAAATAAGTTACATAGGAAACATCATTAATAAATGACACTTGGAAGGACAGTTATGACATCTAACAGTTGGTTAAAATTAAATTCTCTAAAAATCTAAATGTGAAGTAAATTTCATCTCTATCAACCATCCTATCAACCATCTATATATCAAGGTTGTCTAATTATAAACTTCAATTTGATCCCCAAACTCTATATATCTAACCGTTACAGTTTTTAAATTTCTTACTAAAATATTTTTAATCATATCTTAATTTGGGTTATCTAAAATAAATATATCATCCACTGAAAAGAATTTTAATGTGTTATCTAAAATAAATATATCATCAACTGAAAATAATTTTAGAAACTTAATTTGGCAACTGATTCCAACAAATCTTTGCCTAACCATTCTAAGCCAATTAAACAGAAAATTAGTCCGAAAAAACTTGTAACAAAAAGACTACGGCTTTATCACTTGAAAATTCAATGAAATCTTTATTACAAACGATGATGAATCTGATCAACACATAGCTTAGCCATTAGAAGTCAACTCCCAGTATTAGAATAATTGTATTATGTACTGCATGAACTTCAATTACCTTTCGACCATTTCAACAACTCGTTCAGGCTCTTCCACGTTTTTCGTTGCATGTTGTTGTCCACGTTTAGTCCCAGCTACCATCACTGCCCGTCCAGGAATAGTGCCCGTCAATTTTTTGAAAATTCCAAACCTATTGGCCGCCTCGGATCCAATACAAAAAATCCAAAGCAAAACAAACAATGCGAGTGCACTTCGATAGCCAGGCATTTTGGTTACAGAAGGGGTTCAACCTCTAATAGTCCACACACTGCAGCAACGGTATCAAACTATGAGCTGAACTCAGCTCGCGTGCCAGTCGACTGCAAATGGAATGACCAAATATGATGAGCTGAACTCAGGGCGGGTGCACTAATCTGTATGAACACTTCGCCCCTTTATATAACAAATAACGAGTTCCTAAGAAGGAATAGAATAAGCAGAAATAGGAATTAGTCTTGATACCTAGTCAACTAAATTGGCCATCCAACAGTTGCCACCATGTGGGTGAGAGGACTGTACCAAGAAGAGGGCCAAGTATCACTATTCGATGAATGATCGATGAATGAGATGGCCCAAAATCACGGCTGTTCAAAAACACCATCATTGATATGGGAAAATGCTTGACTCCACCAGGGCCAAAGTCTTAATTCCACCACTCTACCCTAGTTTTAGGGATTGTATTATTCATAGGAATGACTCAAGGGAATAATAGGATTCCTCTGTTGGTAAAATTATTTTCGACAACGACCAACAATACAGAGAATTATCATTGGTCTTGCCCACCATCCAAATCGTTCCTAAAGCAACCCCAAAATAAACGGGGTTGTTCCATTGTTTTAAGGTATTTATTTACTACGAGTTTTGACCCTGACATCCGCTATTCACGTGAAATTTGTTCACCTGCTCCGCACAGGTTTAGCTTTTATCAAATTATTCGGAGCAAGTGGGAATCCACTCAATTGTCTAACTCCGTGCACATTCTGAATGGTTAAAGTCTCCGGCCGACCCGTTATCAGAGGCGCTTTTTATCCATAAAGTGCCTCATAACTCTCGAAAGTTTCTTCATATGAGTTGACTATTCAGTAGATTTGCATCATGCAATTGAAGTGTATAGGACGGTGTGATTCATTGTGTCGTAACAATGAGTACGTGGGATGACGCTATTCAAAGAGACTTAGGGTTACCTCTGTCTTCTGGTTAGGATGCATTTTCGGCGATGGTGTTAGGAAATAGCCTGAAAGCATCATTGTGTAACTCCTCATATTTTTTCGGGTTGCATTGTTAGCCCTGAGCATTACAGATGCGATTTGATAGGAGAATGTGTGTCATGGGTCAACTTGTTAAAAAAATCAAAATATCTTTCAAAACATCAGAACTGAGAATAAGGGTAAAATTTTCAATTTTTTATGAGAACCATCACAATCGATATTAAAAATTGACTATATCTTCAAATTTTACCGGTTTTAATTTTGGAATTCCAACACCGATTTGCATATTTTTATTTATCTATATATAATACGATGCCATGATGTCATATTATGATATCATCGGATGTGTAATGTAGAGTTGCTGGCTATGGATATGCGTTGTAAATTATTACTATGCTTTGCTTTGCTTAATTTTTGGTAAGTAAGATGATGGTGTGATCAACTGTTCTTCTTATATGTATCACGTAATAGAATTAAGGGTGAAACATATGTCTTGTTAAGTGGATAAACATTTATGTATGGTGTAGAACCGGTGGTGAAATTTTAAGGCTAAGGGTAAGTGTGAATTTTTATATGAAAATGTTAATTAATTTGATTATTTTTAATATTGTTTTATTATTTTTATGTAGATAGAGATGGTTTATATTGGAATTAGGTTTTAGCAATTTTGATTTTTTAATAAATGAATAAATAAAATTTGATTTCAAGAGAATATTTTTGGTC
>APFE030652025.1:93544-104795 GCA_000404065.3 Pinus taeda
TATATGACTTTTCGTTGAGGGCCCAATTGTTAATATTAGTCTTTACCTAAACTTTATAGAACTAGCAAGCATGCATCCATTTATTTTTCCATTGTACTGAGAAAGCACCGCAAACACTAAACAACTTCAATCTTTTTCACACGGGCCACACCATATAGCACGAGTCAGAGATTATTTTGATGTGTTTCCCCTTGATGAGCTCTGAGCAGTGGCATAGACCAGAGAACCATGAGTGGCATAGACGAGAGAACCATGAACGAATGAACTATTAAACCATTATTTGTGTCATCTGTATCTATTCTAATAATAATGGTGATTATGTAGCAGAGAAATAATCCTCACTGAATGAACTATTGCTTGGGGAATCGATCATGCAGCCCAGTGAGGCACATGAGTGGCAACCCTGAGTCGATTAATACCAACCACTAATATTTAATTGTTAAAAAGTGGTCGATTAATTGGAACAAGGGGCGACGAACCCCCACCACTAATATTTAATTGTTAGTGATCGATTAATCAGATCAAGGTCCGACGAGGAATTAAATAAAAACACCTACGAAAGGGAATGGAAGCAGCTACTACAGCGGCAAAAGAAATAATAATTTAATATAATTTGTCATTCTTATTTTTAGTTTTGAAAATTAAAATGGTGGCTTTTTATTTTTCAAATTTTTAATTTAATTTGTTTCATTGTAATTTAGATAAAAAAAATATTTCTAGTTTATCGAATCAAAATTATTTAAATTATTATTTTTTATTTCATTGTAATAATTTGTCAAATTAAAATGATTTAATTTTATATTTTTAAATGAAAAATCAAAATTCCTCATACCCCATTCCAATTTAATATTATATTTTTAAATGAAAAATCAAAATTCCTCATACCCAATTCCAATTTAATTTTATATTTTTAAATGAAAAATCAAAATTCTTCATATCCAATTCCAATATAATCTACCGTAAGAATAATAATCACAACCTTTGTTCATGCATCTGCAAAGACTATGGAACTGTTCCATAGCAGGGGATGAATGGTTGGTCAGTGATAGTCAGCAGAAAATAATGATAATCGACATGATTCACTGTAGTCTTCGGCTACCTTTGTGTATAAATTTCAACCATTGTAATGCAATCTACAAGCTGTTCTTCGACTCTGATATGGTATCAGAGCCAGGATCGTGAGCGCTTGGTGGTGTGAAGGGCACGTGGAGTGTTCCTTGCTGTTGGAGAACATTGTTTAAGAGCTATGAGAGAGCCCGCTGTGTGGAGAGGCTGTTCTGCAGAGAGCGTGAGCTCTGACGTAGATGCTGCTATGGGAAAGAAACATCTTTCCCATAGAATCTTGTGTGATAGTTGTTCGAAGCCGTAAGTAGTTGTGAGGAGCCGACGCAGTGGTGTAGTGGGTTTTCGATTAGTTTTTTTCGGCAAGTGTGGTGGTTACACGGGGAACAATATTCGTTGTATGAGGAGGACATCGAACTTGGTGCAGTGGTATTGGACTCTTGTGGCCCAAGATGGTGCGCGCTTGATGCAAGGTAGAAATTGTGGTAAACATTCTACCAGGTCGTTTGAGCCACGCATGTGGAGCAGGCGCAGATTGCTAGTGTGAATGTTGAGGAGTTGCTATGCAGCCATGAGAAAGTCAATATCTGCGTGGATGTTGGGAATTTTCTGCTAAATGTCAAAACAAAATTACTGAATAAAGAGTAATACTCTGTTTTTGCTCAAAGCTTAAAATAGATTGCTGGAGAAGTTTGGAGTTTTTCACACACATAAAACTTTATATTCATTAATAAACTGCAATTTTACACTATTGTGTGGAAAAATTTCTTTTACATTTACTGCTGTAAATAAAAAAAATTACTTGAATTTAGTGTTGTAAAAGAAATTCTTTTTTTCATTGGCTGCTGCGAGTTTTACATGACATTGCTATCAACCAAGAAAAAATTTCCACGCTGCCCCTGTTCTTCTATATTTGCATTGCTGTGAGTTTTTCATTCCATTACAAAAAGTCAACTCTTACATTCACAACAACCAATGAACAACAAAAAAACATAACAATTTCTTTTTTACTATGACCATACTTCCGTAAAATAAAAAACATTAAACTTAAAATACTTCACCTACGTTCTACCAAACACAATTAATTTCATTTAGGTTCATGGACTGGACTGTATGCAACTTTAGTTTCAATCAACAGTGGACAGTGTTGAATTCAATCAGACAGATATCGCTTGTCCAAACCAGACGAACATTACGCCCCGATGAAAAGTGGTTTTGGAAAAAGTACTATGAACACGTGTCGAAAGGTGTACAATATCGCGGGCGTTTGAGAGAATACCACTTGATCATTAAAAACGGTGCAATAAGCCTGGCAGTTTTCCTGACATGGTTTTATGGTCACCGTTTAATGGCGCTGCAATTGAAATTATATTTCAACACTCTCCTTTAATTTCAACTCCTGGGTTATCAGTCATACCCAAACTTTTCCTCAAAAATTCAAAACTTTTCTGGCCCAATGGCTTGGTCAGAATGTCTGCCACCTGCTCCTGAGTCCTGCAATGTTGTAAAACAATTTCTCCATTGTTTACCAATTCCCTGATGTAGTGAAACTTTGTGTCAATGTGTTTCGTTCTCTTATGAAACACAAAATTCTTAGATAATGCAATAGCTGAGCTATTGTCACAAAAAATCACAGTTGCTTGTGCTTGCTCTTAGCATAAACTCCTTAGCGTCCTTCTCATCCAAACTGCTTGACATGCTGCTGCTGTAGCTGCCACATATTTAGCCTCTGCTGTAGACAACGCTACAATAGGCTATTTCTTAGAAGCCCATGAAATAGCTCCTAAACCCATGTGAAAAACATAACCGGATGTGCTTTTCCGTTCATCTACACTTCCAACCCAATCACTATCAGTGTAGCTAATTAAATCTGAACATTCTAAAGTAGTATATAAAATGCCAAACCTTTTAGTACCTTTAACATATCTCAGAATTATTTTTGCTGCCTACCAATGTGCTTCTTTTGGCCTCTCCATGAATCTGGAAATTAAACTAACAACATGCATTATATTCGGCCTAGTTGCAGTCAAATACATAAGACTGCCAACTATGCTCTTGTACAAACTAGGATCAAAATCCTTGCTGCTATCCTCTTTGCTGAGTTTTAATCCCATCACTATGGGAGTGATTGCTGCTTTGCTGTCCTGCATATTGAATCTTTCCAACACTTCATTTGCATATTTCTCTTGTGAGATAAAAATCCCATTTTCACTTTGTTCTATTTATATTCCTAAGAAGTATCTCAGCAACCCCATGTCAGTCATCTCAAATTCCTTTTTCATGACTGTTTTGAAATTTTCAATGAGATATTCATCATTACCTGTGAAAATAACATCATCAACATATAACACAACAATTAGAATTTTACCATCTTTTTCTTTGATGTTGAGGGTGGGTTCTCCCTCACACTTTTCAAATCCATTTTCCTGTAGATAGGAATCTATCTTACTGTACCACGTTCTTGGTGCTTGTTTCAGCCCATAAAGAGCTTTCTTCAATCTGCACACTTTGTGCTCTTGGCCTTTCTTTTCATAGCCTAGAGGTTGTTCTATGTAAACCTCTTCCATTAACACTCCATTTAGGAATGCTGACTTCACGTCCATTTGGTAAACTTTCCACTTGTTTTCTGCTGCTATGGACAACACTGCTCTCACGGTTTCCATTCTTGCAACCAGTGCGAAAGTTTCCTCATAATCTCTCCCATATTGCTGCTTATATCCTTTGACAACAAGTCTTGCCTTGTGTCTTTCTATTTTTCCTTCAACATTACTCTTGGTCTTGTAACCCCATTTAACTCCAATGACTTCCTTTCCTTTTGGCAGTTCAACTAAATCCCATGTCTTGTTTCTTTCTATGGCATTGATCTCTTCATCCATAGCTTCTATCCATTTCCTATCTTTAATCACATCTTCGAAATGAATAGGTTCATCAACATGAAAATATAATGCAAACAAAGAATTCATACCTTCATTTGCTGCCTCTTGTTCATAAATATCACTTAAATTTCTGAACTTCTTACCTCTTTCATTTGGTGTACAAGTGCTTGAAGATGCACTTGAATTTCCTCCTTGTGGTGTGCTTGGAGAAGCACTTTCATTTCTCCTTAAGGGTGTCCCTTGTTGTCCTTATGTTGGCACTGTTGTTTGGGGATGTATTTCAACCATCTCCTCATCATCTTCATCATGAGACAAACAATTTTTAACGTTCACTGTTTTCTATATGCTTCCATCCCAAGCTTCCTCCTCAGTGAACTAAACATCTCTGCTCATAAAAAACTTTTTGGTAGATGGGATATACAACCTGTAAGCTTTGGATTTCTCACTGTATCCAATGAAAATACATTTCTCCCCTTTACTGTCCAACTTTTTCCTTAGCTGATCTGGAATGTGTGCAAAAGCCACACATCCAAAAGCTTTCATGTGGGTGACTCCTTTCTTTCTCCCACTCCATGTTTCTTCCGACACTCTGTTCATGACTGCTTTTGTAGGACACCTGTTCAAAATATATGTTGCACAGTATACAACTTCAGCCCAATAATCATTTGACAAATGCTTTGCCTTTAACATGCTCCTCGCCATATGCATGATTGTCCTATTCTTCCTTTCAGCAACTCCATTTTGCTGCGGAGTGTACCTTGTGGTAAACTATTTGTGAATTCCATTTTCTCTACAAAACGTAGAAATTCTTTGGAGATATACTCACCTCCTCTATCAGTTCTTAGAACTTTGATATGCAGCTCACTTTGGTTTTCTACAAGTGCTTTGAAATTTCGAATTTTTTCAAACACTTCACTTTTGTTATTCATGAAATAAACCTGTTTTTCTATTAAAATCATCAATGGATGTTAGAAAATATTGGCTGCCTGTTAGTGATGGAGTTTGCATCGGTCCACATAAATCTGAGTGGACAATCTCTAAGGGTGCTTTTGCCCTTATGCTTTTCCCTGATGGAAAATTTTCTCTGTGTTGTTTCCCCAAGATACAACCTTCACAAAGGCGGTCTGGTTTCTCTATCAATGGTAATCCTCTTACCATTCCTTTTCTACTCAACAAGTTAAGACTTCCAAAGTTGAGATGTCCAAATCTCAAGTGCCACAACCAATTTTCATTCTTTGGTATGCTTTGGAAAGCTTCTTGTGACACTGTTGCTATTACTTCTTTATTTTTCAAATCTGCCTTTATTCTGAGAGGGAACATCCTGTTCCTTGTCATCTTCACTTCAGCAATATATCTTTTGCTGGGTGCCCTATCCATGATGGTGCATACATCATTCACAAAAAAAACATTGTACCCCTTTTGGACAAGCTGACCAATACTCAAGAGGTTACATTTCATTCCAGGAACATAATAGACATCTGCTATGGTTTTCTTTTCACCTTTCTTTGTAATTATTTTAACTTCTCATTTTCCCATAACAGAAATTTTACTATCAGCCCCAAGTGTGACTTGTGATTTCACATTTTGGTCTAATTTAGAAAACAAGGCTATGTTTCCTATCATATGGTTGCTGCAACCGGAGTCTAGAAACCATATATCATCACTGTTTGTTTCAGCCATGTTACAAGCTAAAAGCACATTATCTTAGCTGATATTTTCTCTAGTGATATTTGCACTAGATATATTATTCATATCATGTTGCTTCTTCCTACATTCATTGGCATTATGCCCATATTTTTTACAATAATAACATTGGACATTGGATTTTTCATACCTTTGTCCTTGAGCATGACGTTGTCCACTTTGTTGACTGCTGCCTTGGCCTTGGTTCTGATTTGGATTACTGCCTCTTCCTTGAGTGTTTGCTGGACTGTTTCTTCCACCTCCATTTTGGCTTCTGCCTCTTCCTCTCTTGTTTCCTCTGCCTTGACCTCTTCCTCTTCCAAAATACATTTGGGTCTTAAAGGCTTGCTCTAGAGATGAGTTTTCATTTCTACTCAACCTCTGCTCATGTGTTATCAGTGATGCATGAAGTTCATCAACTGAAAAGTTTGTGAGACCTTTTGTCTCTTTTATGGTGGTGACAATCACATCGAACTTTGAGGGTAGGACCCTCAATAGTTTCTCCACAATCCTCCTTTCTTCAAGAATTTCTCCACGAGATCTTATTTGTGTGACCATACTAATCACATGTATGAAGAATGAGCCAATATTGTCTGACTCCTTCATGCAAAGATTCTCAAAATCTCTCCTCAGCAACTGTAATTTTGCTGTCTTCACTTTCTCCATGCCATGATAGGCTGCCTTGAGAGTTTTCCATGCTTCTTTGGATGTCTTCGCTGCTACTATCCTTGGAAACACACTCTCATGCACTGCTTGATACAAAAATACGAGGGCTTTTGAATCCTTCTTCCTATTACTCTTCAACAGATCTTTCTCTGTCTGAGTTAATCTGTTAAACTCATTTTCATCTGCTGGTTCTTCAAATCCATATTCAACAAATTCCCATAAATCTTGAGAAGAAAACATAGCTCTCATGGTTATTGCCCAATAGTCATAGTTTTTTCCATTAAAATGTGGGAGCTGAGTATTAAAAATACCCATGCTAGTGCTGGAGCCAGCCATTCTAGCACTCTAAACTATGATTCAAATACTTGACCGTGTATTTAAGAATCACTGACTGTCTTCAACAGCAACAAAAAAAAAAACTTGTGAAATACCTTGGATTTTTTTTACTGAGTCTTCATTCTGCTGAGAAGCTGTTGCAGCAAAAATCCTTCCTTCACCTTCTTTGACACCTTCAAAGAGCCTGGACAAGCGCTGATACCACTGTTGGGAATTTTCTGCTAAATTTCAAAACAAAATCACTGAACAGAGAGTAATACTCTGTTTTTTCCGCAGGATCTTTAACACAGGGAAGCTTAAAATAGATTGTTGGAGAAGCTCAGAGTTTTTCACACACATAAAACTTTATATTCATTAATAAACTGCCTGACACAAACTTCATCCTCTTAACAGAGGGATTCATCAAGAACTTAAAAAGGTTACTCTGTCTCTTTTAGAAATTTTACACTACTGTGTGTAAAAATTTCTTTTACATTTACTGCTGTAAATAAAAAAAAAATTACTTAGATTTACTGCTGTAAAAGAAATTCTTTTTTTTTCATTCGCTGCTGCGAGTTTTACATGACATTGCTATCGACCAAGAAAAAAATTCCACGCTGCCCCTATTCTTCTATATTCGCACTGCTGTGCGTTTTTCATTCCATTACAAAAATTCAACTCTTACATTGTGTGTTTCACCCTTTTTCATTACATGCACGAATGAACAACCAAAAAAAACATAACAATTTCTTTTTTATTATGCCCATACTTCCGTAAAATAAAAAACATTAAACTTAAAATACTTCACCTACGTTCTACCAAACACAATTAATTTCATTTATTGTTTTAGTGGCGGTCAAAATGAAAACTTCACGCAAGGTTCATGGACTGGACTGTATGCAACTTTAGTTTCAATCAACGGTGGACAACGTTGAATTCAATCGGACGGATATCGCTTGTCCAAACCAAACGAACATTACGCCCCGATGAAAAGTGGTTTTGGAAAAAGTACTATGGACACGTGTCGAAAGGTGTACAGTATCGGGAGTGTTTGAGAGAATACCACTTGATCATGAAAAGCGGTGTGATAAGCCTGGCGGTTTTCCTGAAATGGTTTTACGGTCACCGTTTAATGGAGCTGCAGTTGAAATTATATTTCAACAGTGGAGTCACAATTCTCTGAGTAGCTCGTCTGAGGAGAAGAGAAGTGTAAATGTGTTTAGTGGTGCGGTAAGCCTGGAGCAGTCCATCAAGATCGCGTTGAAGAAATTGGAAGGGCTGCGGATCTCAGTGTTTTAACAAAATGATCTGCTACGCACGGAGTCATAAAACGGACGCTCGAGTGTTAGAAAAATTTAGGAATTTAATTTTTGTTTTCACTAAGGGGAGAGGCAAAGATTTATCACTTTAGCGACGCTACTTTCGCGAAACTAGGGTTGGGCACCGCCAAGCTGATTTAGCGGAGCTACCTTCGCACATCCAACGCTATTTCCTAGACTTGGATTTCACGCACTAGTGACTTGAATAATATTTACTCATGGCAAAAATGAGGAACTAGGTTTTGGAGCAACACAATAAAAACTTAGTATTGAATTCTAAAACATGAAATACATTTACATGAGACTGCCGCTCATTCACCAAGTAAAATAAAAGTTATAGTCATTTAAACTTAAGCAGAATAACACAGTAAAATAGAAGTACAGTAAAAGTTACAGTGATTTAAACTTATGCAGAATAACAAGCAGTAAAAAGTTACAGTGATTTAAACTTACGCAGAATAACACATAGTAAAACAGAGTAACTGTTGTTTTCAAGCCCCCACCAAAAATTGCTCCACCATTTTCTCCACAAAGACTTGCACTCTTTTTCTTACCTCTTACTCTCTCTAACCTCTACAAAGTCAAAATGAGTTTTATATTCATATTTAACTCAACATTCAATTTTACATTTAATTCATGACAGAGCAAAATAATTAATGTGATGTTGTTGTTGAGTGTGTTCAGAATCGCTCAGGTGTTTCTGGAGTGTGGGCAAATGTTGCTGAATAAATGCTTGCCCGTATCTGTTTACCAAAGTACATAACTTCTTTAAATGCCTTTGTTGAGTTCCTGAATGGTTCGCATTTGGCTTTAGTCCTTCTATCTTCAAGCAGAAACGCAACCTGCAAAAATATGTTTGACAGGTATACATCTAATACTCCCCCTTAATCACAACTGCCACCACTGACAATTCCCAAACAGTTTCTAAGATAAACAAAACTTTCACCTGCCAATGGCTTTGTGAAAATATCAGCAAATTGTTGTTGTGACTTGCAGTGCTAAAACACAATTTCATCATTGTTAATCAAATCTCTAATAAAATGATATTTAGCATCAATAAGCTTGGTTCTCATGTGGAAGACATAATTCTTTGACAATTCAATCGCTGAGGTGTTGTTGCGCCCTCTTGGTAATGATGAAGATCCCTCGACATCTTTCTCATCCACACTCCCTGACACGCTACTGCTGTCGCTGCAACATATTCAGCTTCTGTTGTTGACAGTGACACTATTGACTGCTTCTTGGAGGCCCATGAAATGGCAGTAGAACCCAAATGAAAAGCATATCGTGACGTGCTCTTTCTATCATCGACACTGCCTGCCCAATCACTATCAATGTAACCAACCAGCCTGAAATCACTTGTTGTTGTGTACAAAACTCCATATTGTTTTGTTCCATTGACATACCTCGAATCCTTTTCAGTGCTTTCCAATGTGTCTCCTTGGGTGTCTCTATGAACCTTGACACCAAACTTACTGCATACATTATATCTAGCCTAGTGGCAGTCAAGTACATCAGGTTGCTTATCATGCTTTTGTATAATGTCAGATTGACATTGTTGCTGCAATCTTCTTTGCTCAACTTCAACCCTATGATAGTTGGTGTTGGTGCGGACTTGTTGTTCTGCATTTTAAACCTTTCCAAAATTTCTGCCACATACTTTGCTTGAGAGATAAAAATGCCATTTTCTGTTTGCTTCACTTCTATGCCCAAAAAATATCTTAACAATCCCAAGTCAGTCATTTCAAATTCACTCTTCATGACTTGTTTGAAATCAGTGATGAGGAAATCATCATTGCCTGTAAAAATCGAATCATCTACATATAAGACAACAATGAGAATCTTACCTTCGCTCTCTTTGATGTAGAGAGTAGGCTCACTATCACTTTTGTCAAAACCATTGTCCAATAAATAAACATCCATCCTGTTGTACCATGCACGCGATGTTTGCTTCAACCCCTAAAGAGCTTTCTTCAACCAATACACTTTGTCTTCTTGGCCTTCAATCTCATAACCAGGCGATTGTGCGACATACAATTCCTCTTTCAACACTCCATTCAAGAACATTGACTTTACGTCCATCTGATACACTGTCCATTTATGCTGCGCGACAATCGCCACAACTACATGCACTGTCTCCATCTGTGCGACTGGTGCGAACATCTCCGCGTAATCTCTTCCATGCTATTGCTTGTATCCTTTGACAACTAGTCTTGCTTTGTGCCTTTCAATCTTTCCCTCAATGTTGCTTTTGGTCTTATAAACCCACTTCACTCCAATGACATGTTTTCCTTTCGGAAGACTCACTAACTCCCATGTATCATTCCTTTCTATTGCTTCTATTTCTTCCTCCAATGCCACAACCCATTTTTCTTCTTTGACTGCATCTTCAAAGTGGATTGGGTCATCTACATGACAAAATAATGCAAATAAGGAATTTAGACCTGCACCACTATCAACTTCATCTTTCTCATAAATTTCATTTAAATTTCTAAACTTTGGTCTTCTTGTGCTTGCTGAAGATGGGTTTGATATTTCACTTGGTGTCACGATTCGTGGTGTGCTTGGAGAAGCACTTGTTTGGCTACGCAATTTACTATCCTATTATTTGTTGATGGTGTTGCTTGTTGTCTGCTTTGCTGTGCTTGAATAGGAGTAGAGGGAGTCAGAGTTGAGGAATTACTTGCTACTGTTAATTCCTCTCTATCCTCATTCGGTATTCATTCTTTGACATTAACTGTCTTTTCTAAACTTCCATCCCATGCTTTGATCCAGGGGGATATTGGTGGCCACCTGCCAAGTCCATGTGGATCCCCATCATTGTTTCTCTCAGCATTTTCAGTTTCCTTAATTGTAGCACAACTTACTATTTTTAGCACTTTTTCGGGTCCTGAACTTCCGGAGCCGTTTTGAGGCCCTAAACGACGTTTTTTGGGGAATCCAGGGGCAACATGGCCCCATGTTACCCGTTCCAACAATGGTAGTTCTCGAATAGATCTTTCTAACGAACTATCATACGTGTCAAACGAAGATTGTATGCCAAAGTTACGACCCCGGGAAATTGATGTACCAACTTACCCAAAACGGGGCCCACAATTTGGCGTTTCATCTTCTAAGGGTCGGCTTTGGAATGTGAAGGGTTTTCCATTGTTTCTCAATAATAAATAGGGCTTCGAGCCTCATTGTAACACAAGTTTGGAACGGTTCAGAGGCATGTAGCCGCACATCTCTTCTCAGAGATAAGCTACCATCGCCCTAGCTGGTTTATTTCCCATTCTGGTTGTAAGCATATTTCGGTATTTTCCATTAATGAAATGAAGTATTATTTCC
>APFE030652031.1:3742-20817 GCA_000404065.3 Pinus taeda
AAACTATAATTTTATTTATGAAAAAATTTGTTACTTTCATAAATATTAAAAAAACATATTTTAATTATATGGAAAAGTATTTATTTTGTTATTCAAGCTAAAAAACCAAAGGCCATGCAAGGAAAACATAGAAAAAGAGCTATGTGATTTTGGATAAAAAGAGCATAAAATGCTTTTAAATTGAAATCATCCATTCAAACGAAAACAATCGTCAAAATGACTTAAAAGTATGACTGCAAGCTTCTTAAAAAGAAATATAACTGCTTTAAATAAAATGCTTCCATACAAAAGCAACACTATGATTCCCATTTGCCTCTCACTCCAGCTAATATAGCATTCAGCATGAATGCAGTAGAGTACACCATAACCCCGTGGCTATACACCAAATCTAGAAACAAGTTGTCTCCGTCACTTCTTTCTTGGAGTCTTGAATAGTCAACTCTATCATCGCGGTCCCCCAGAAGATAACTACCAATTCCCCACTTGACCCAAATCAGAATTTGGAGAGCACTATATACCCATCTCCCTTTCCCGGAGCTCTTCTGCATGCCCAAACCTTTTACTACTATTACGCAACCTGCTACAATGTATACTATCTCCAGAACCATCGTTCCACAAACCATACGAATCTTTTTCTTTATTTTATTTTTGCTTAATTCTCTTATTCCCATGCTAGATAGACCTTCTTTTGCATAAAACAGAAAAAACAATCCCAAGGAGTCCATGAGCAAAGCAATCCCAATGCCCATTAATACTACAATCACTCTATCTTTAGAGGGTGGCGTCGAGTGTATCACATACCCTTTGCCAACACTTCCTTCACTTGCAATCAATACAACCCAACTGATGGAGCAGATCAAGTTAACACACCCTACCACATACGCTAACGTTCTCACGCCTAGAAACTTACCTCTAAAAGAAAGAATTTGGCAAACACTGCTCTGATTGCACTTGATGGCAGCCGAAAACAGAAACGCATTGGCAGCAAAACCCGTTCCTTTACTCTCAACCAGATAATCGCGGACGACCCGTCTAGCGATGAGAGAGCTAGACAAACCATCCACTCTTAACCACCATGTCACTAAAACATTCACTATTATTTCTATAAACCTTTGCACTAATAACGAGAAACCAGTGTACCTTTCTACTATTAGGCGGATTCTCCGCGCCCCTGATTCTCCGCTCCGATCGATGTATTTCTCCATGGTGTCGGATGCCAAAACTCTGACGCCTCTGCCTTCCTTATCTTTAGACCTCATCAATCTGATCACTAGCTTTGTCCACTCATCCTCCTCTGCTTCACGCAGTGGAATGCACATGCACCCATGCTCATGAGGGAATACGGCATCATCAAGTTTTTGACAGACGGCATTAATGGATTTCGCCGGGGATCCCTCCTCTGTCAACCTCTGCTGCACAGTGTCCTTGATATCAACATGTATTTCAGCACGGGATTCCGCCTTGGGCTCCCCCACTTTCAATCTCCGCGCAGCCTCAGCCTCAGCCTCACTATCCTCCACTTGTATTTCACGGAATGTCGTAGCAGGGGATTCTTCATTAGAGTGTTCCTCTCTCGACCTCCGCTCCGGCTGAAGCTGATCACTACCCTCCGCATGTATTTCACCGGAATCTTTCACATGCAACAGGCCCTCGTCACACCCATGGCAACCTCTTGTCAGGCACTGTCCATATGGCAGTAGGCAGACGGAATCAGACAGCTGTTTCAGTGTTCCGGGCATCCTACGTGCGACCATCATTCTAATCTCTTCCTCCTCTGTCCACAACAAAATGCACGTGCAGAACTCACCATGATCGCACGGGATCTTAGCCCACTGATGGGTCACGAATCGGAGAGGAAGACCTTTGAGTAAGATGGAGTCGACACCATATGAATATTGGATGTACCTCATGAATTGCTTGATGGATGGATTGGACGTGTTGCCTGACAACATTAGAACGGCAGCATCTTTATATTTCCTTCCACCTTCAACTTCACCATCACCATTACATGTTGTCCATCCATGGTGTTCAGACTCATTTGTCTTCACTAGCTGGGAACCTCTATTGGTGGCCAGAACATCTCTGGCACCATTCTCGAGATCGAGCCTCCCTCTTAATAGACTAGTAAAGAATACCGCGAGATTTCCTATGGAAGCAAATGCTACATCAGGAAAACTAACAGATCCGGAAATAGCTTCACTGAACTCAAACTGTGCAAAGGCAATGCCACAAAGGCATGCGAAGCAGGCAACTAAGTTTATCATCATCAGTTGCATCATGTATTGGCTTCGTTGCCAAGCAGCCATTTCAAAAGACAATATATAACACACAAGTTTTCCCAACGTCTTGATAACAATAACTATTATTATTCCTCCCCTCCCATCAATAATCCATATTATTGTGAGCTAATTCCCTCCAATTATTTATAACAAAGTTGGGCAGATTTAACATTCAAGTTTCCCGGGGATGAAGAGTAAAGTTATAACAGCGGAGGTTAACTACCATCATCACCAACAAAGTTGCACACAAGTGAGACTGCTTGTAAAACGATCAAAGTTTCCCGGAATCACCGATAAAGTAGTTTTGCTTGACGCCTAAATCAAGTGTTTGAGACGATTGTTTGAGACGAGTGTTTGAGGTTAGGGATATATCTCTAAATTATATCTCTAAATTCCAAGTGAAATTAAAGTTAAAGTTGAGATGATTATTGAACGCGAAGTTTGATAAAGATAATGTAATACCAGGCCGAGAGAGACTATGAAAGTAACTTTGATAGAGAGACGAATAGAATAAATTCCTCGTAGGACCCCAGAGAATTCTCAAGAAAATGAGAAAATATATTTTTATTATTTATTTATTTATTTTATATTTTTTTTCAAATATTTTTGAGCAAATAAATCCAGTAGCCAAAAGAATTTCAGAAATAAAAATTTTATTTTTGTCTTTTTCTTCTTTTCACGTCGATCAATTAAAAAAAATTAATATTCGTTTGTAAGATAAAGAAAATTCCAACAAATCATTATATAAATGTAAGCTAAGAATTAATCTTTAAATGAGAAAATGTTTTTTTAAGGAAAATAAATTTTATAAAACTTAAAAAAAAAAAAAAAAAAATCCATGAAAAAACAATAAAAAAAGATCAAATAAATCACTATAACATAATTAAAAAAAAATCCATAAAAATAAAAATTGAAAATAAAAAAATACATAGAAACAAGTTGAGATGTATCTTTAAAATGTTTCCCACTCAAATTTTAGTTCCCGAAATGAAAATATAACTAGTAATGCTATCAATAAAATATATTTACTTCTTAGTAGGGTAATATATATTTCTGAAACAATTAAAAACAATATTTTTTGAACAACCTACTTTTAATTAATTTTAATAAATTAATTTTAATATTTAATTGGAATAAATCCACAATTAATAATATAAAATAATTTGTTATTATAAAAATATAATAAAAAGCCTAGTATATTATTCTTTTAAATATAATTAAAAAAAACCTAATCACAACTATTTTTCCATATACCAAAATAAAACTATAAAAAATCTAAAATATATCCCAATTTAAAAAATATTAATAATGTAATAATTGTAATAAATTAAGGTATATCTATTTATTTTGATTTGTAAATGATAAAAAATCAAAATTATATTGTTCTAGCAACTAGTGTGAGAGGACATTTTGTTTCTCATATAAACTCTCATGGATTCCAAACACTAAAACCCATATTATCGGGTCAAGAAAAAGCCAAATATGCATAACAAAAAAACTAAAAACAAACATGCATACCAGAAAAACTAAAAGCAATGATAGAAATAATGAGTCATGAAAACTCAAAAGATGAGATGTATGTTGTTATCGATGTATGAAAAGAGAGAGGTTTACATATGAGTTTGACGTAATGTATATCTGTTAATAATGTATGGTTGTATGAGAGAGAGAGTTTTTCTTAAGTTATTGTTTAAGAATGATGAGTAGAGGATAAGATGAAGTTTGTGTGCTAGGGTTTAGCAATGTTTTGTCTTTAGATTGTCTAGAGATAATTATGTGGGTCAAGTCTCAAAATTGTAAAACGAGGCATATAAATGTTTGAGTGTAAAGTTCGTGGGCCTGGTATGAAAATGGATGAAATGTTGTCGATAAAGATTTGAAGGTTAGGGTCTTCAATGGGCAAGTGGTGGCTTATTGATTCAGGGAATGGTGGCTCATTCATGTTGCAGCTTAAGATATTAGGAGTGGTGGTTTCCTAGGAAACTACTAGAGGTTGGGGCTTGCAACACGTTGGGATTTGTGTATATTTGGAAGTGGTGGCTTCCATTACGTATTGGCTTAGAGTGAGTGGTGGCCTGCGTGCATCGCAAGTTAGGGCTTACACACTCATGGTGGCTAATGCATGATGTAAAGAAGATTTATTAACAAAAAGAAGACGATGATAAGAAGACAATGTTTTTTCTCTCCAAAGTGTTTCCACCTAACATCTAGTGCTCTTATGTGTTCGTGTTGATGTGTTGATTTCATCTTTCTATTGTGTTTATGATGCATGCATGCAATATTTGATGATTAAATATATTCAGCTAGTTAATTATGATTGAATTAGTTAATGGTTTGTAAAGAAAAGGGAAAATATGTTATCCATCAAGCAAAATACTATCTCACCCCCTCCCCCCTCGCAGTATTGTCAAGTTCCCAACAATTGGTATCATAATGGGTGTCTTTGGGTGCAACTTGACCGCTAGAAGGTAGATTTGGTGAAATTTTACAAAAAAAAGTAACTTTGGATCATCAAGGAGTGTCACTACTCAATGCTACAAATTATCAAGTATTGCATGAAAAGGTTAAATCTAAATTATTATATTATGGATCTGACATTTAGTAGTTAGTGTGTGAAGGTTGTGGAAAAAAACCTATCCCAACAAAAGTGATGCAGCAGAATGCCCAACCGAAATGTTTGATATATGATAATCTCCCTAATATAGATCTAGAGAAGATAGTGGATATGACATCCACTCAATAAATATGGGATAGATTCTAGGTGTTGTATGGAGGCAACAAAATTAACAACAATGGAGAGCAAGAGAACAATAACAAAAAGAAAATGAAGAAGAAGGCCTCTCAAAGGGAAGAGTCACAACCTAATGAGGTCCATCCCCCTAGTGCGAGTTCCATAGCTAATATTCAAGCGAAGAAATTAGAAGATGAAGATGAAAGAGAAACAGATGTATTGCAACAACATGGATCTAAAGGTAAAAGTGTCGATGAGTTATTTCTAAATTATGCATTAGATAGTTCTGAGAATAACCATTCATATTTGATAAGTCAGGATGATGATGTAATGGCTCTTAAAGCTGAACTTGAGTAAATTATGATTGTGATTAATACAATATCCATTGAAGTAGGGAAACTAACTACTTTGAACAAAGATCAAGTAAATTTGATGTAGATTTTGTATGAAAAGGAGAATGAGCTTAGAGAATAAATATTGAATCTGGACATCCAATTGTAGGAGTCTAAAAAGATTGAAGATGTGATGAGAAGCCAACAAAAATAAAACGAATATTGTATTAGAAGTCTTGATTATGAGGTTGTCCATTAAGGAAGTAGCTTGAAGAGAAATACAATCCGCTCAAGTAGGAGAAGAGTATGAGGCTCTTGGACATCATGCTTAAGAGCCAAATATCTCCATTGAAGAGATCTAGTCTTGGATTTCATATGGGAGAGTTAAGCTCACAAGCACATGCAAACAATGATGCAGAACTCAAACATCCTATAAAAGGATATGGTAGAAGCACGAGTAGCAAAGGAAGAAAGAAGCAAATGATCCAGCAGTCAAGAATAGTACTTAAAGGAGAAACTATGTCTAGAAGACTTCTCACTCCAAGAGATGAGTTTGCTATATTTTAGAGGAGGAGACAAAACCAATTTTCCCCCTTGATGGATGAGATCAAGTGTTATATTTTCCATAACTATGGACATGTTGCAGCCAAATATAGAAGCAAAATTTTCCTATCTGATCAAGAGAATATGAAAAAGTATGGGTAGTATGGACATCAAAGCATATTACCATCAACCAGGTATGCTAGTGCATTTAATGGTTAATTTTTCTCATGTAATCTATTTGGCTACAAGGTGGTTGATTGCAGATCTTGTGCATGGAGTAGAAGCATGATTAATTCAAGGAAAATATTTGACCCTCCTACCTCATATCTCAGACATGTAAGGTGATAATTTTGTGATAACATTGGTCACATGGAAAAGAGATTGCAAGTTGTTCAGTTTTTCAAGACAAAATAGACAAAAGGGACAATTAATCCAAAGAAGTCCTAGTAGGAAGGAAAAGGAGAATGTGCATACTAAGAAGGAGCCTACCAAAGTGTTGAAAAAGAATGAGGAGCAACAAGTAAAATGTGGTACTGCCTTTTTTACGTTTGATGATGATATTTAATGGTACACATATAGTGGTATTTCCCATCATATGTTAGGGGACAAGAGTAGTTTTCTTTCCTCAAGGAATACCAAAGATGGCCATGTCATTCTTGGAGACAATACACCTGTGAAGGTGTTGGGAAAAGGAAAGGCCAATAATAGTGATAGTAAGACAATAGTAGTTGATGTGTTGTTGGTAGAAGGATTTAAGCATAAAATTTTGAGTATGGATGGTATGGTAGATGGAGGCCAAAAGGAGATCTTCAACTCCAACATTTGTTGCATTTGGAAAGAAGGGTTAAAGAGAGTGATTGCCAAAGGAATTAGAACCCCAAAAGATGTGTACATGTTGAAGGAGAGAGTAAGAAAAATAATCGAATTGAAGAAAATCTCTTCCTCTTTAGATTTCATGTAGGAGCTACTAGTCCCCACAACAGTCCTTTGTTACCTGGTAGATATTTAGAAATGTCTGCAAAAGAAGAGTATGAGGTTTGCATGGTCTCATGTAGATCATATGGGAGTAATATGGTAGCATCATGAGTTAATCTAGTTGAGTAGCAATAACAAAAAAGCATGATCAAGAGTCTACTAACATGATTAGGTCTATGGGGTCAATAAGGAAATTGTATCAACAAGAAGGTATAATGAGCTTAGGGGGAGGTATGCATACATTACGGTTTCAAGGGTTTTACACCTTTTCATTTTGTTTTTGCTCACTCTTTTGTTGTATATCATATTGTATACATTAGTAGAAAGTTGTAGATCAACCATATGCGTTTATTAGTTTATAATTTGGAAACTTTGGTTGAAAATTCCCTTGTACTAATTATGCATAGAATAACATCTTTGGTTCAGCCATAAGTAGGAGAGTGTTGATTTTTGGCATGAATAACAGTGAGTCATATTTCAACCATGTATAGGATTTTGGGTGTCATTGATATAACCTTGTACTTTGATTATGTAGCCTTGTACTATATGTTCATTATTTGGACATGGATTGTTTTGATTCCTTGGTCTAGTGGTTTAGTCTCTTTAAAGTGGAAAGGAGACTTATTGAAGAGGAGTAGAAGCTTGTTCTAAAACAAATTGAAGAAGATGACTGCAACCCCAATACATGTTCAAGAGAAGCATGTTTGACGAGAGGAAGATCACGGTGTTGGAATAATTTTCCTTATTGTTATTATTGTAGGAATTACT
This sequence comes from Pinus taeda, assembly GCA_000404065.3. Classification (NCBI taxonomy): domain Eukaryota; kingdom Viridiplantae; phylum Streptophyta; class Pinopsida; order Pinales; family Pinaceae; genus Pinus; species Pinus taeda. The sequence goes on from APFE030652031.1 coordinate 11,371, forward strand.
ATAATTAGCAATAGATTTTCTTGATTCTAATGCCTATTTTGTAGGAATGTTGTTTATCATGTTTCATCAGTAAAATAGTTGGTATCAATAGAGTTTAGTTAGTGCCTGTAGGGTGTTTTAAGTGAGGCTTGGACACCCTTTCCCATTGATATCAAAGGGGAAAAGTATGAGTAGCTAGCAAAATATGAATGACTATCGGTTTGGTGATGTGGCTATAAGTATCTATCAATGCTAAAGGGGGATATTGTTGGCGGCATGGTGTTGACATTGATGTCTGATGGGCCTCTAAATTAGACATAAATTAAGGCCCATGTCTCTAAATTAAACATAAATTAAGGCCTATGACCATCCTTCAACACATTAAACTTCTCTTTTTGCATTAGATAATGCATTTTTAACTTCAATATATTCATTAGGAAGGTTTATGAATAATTGCATATTTGTGCCTAATATTATTTATTTTTGTGGAATATTATGAGAATATTGGGAAGATTATGAAGATTTGGAGGAGGAGATAAGTTAGGGACTTTCTCCCTACTACATGAGGATCACTATTAAATAATAAATCAACAAGATATTATGGAATTATGAAATAGATGGTGGAACTCCAATGGTTGATAAAATCTAGGAATGTGTTCCCTTCCATTCAATGCAGATTCCTAGTATTGGGAACCAGATCCACTAATCAAGGGATTTTGGTGGGGAAAGCTTCCTCCATTCATGGGGAATTATTCCTAATCATTTTGTATAAGTACAAAGTCGAATTTTCCTCTAGAGATAATTTTTCATTAGTGTTCTTGTGGAGAGAAGTCGTATTTCTGCAACTCCATTGTATTTTCTTGCAAGGATGTAATTATATTGATGAAAATAATGAAGATTGGTGTCATGTCCAGCTTCTAAATCTTGTTATCCTCCATAGGCCTCTGAGTTCCCTTGGGCTTGGCCATCCCAAGAGCCTCATAGCCATCTTGTATCATTTTCTTTCCTTCTTTTCACTTCTTATTCACATGCATCTCTTGTTTTTGTTTTTTTCTACTTCTGCATTTAGTATTAATGATTTCTTGTTGTACGATTGGGTTGATGTAAGTCCTTTTGTAGGATCAAAAGCATAATTTCATCCTTGGAAAATATTTGGAAGGTCATAGTAATCATTGAGCTACTTGGATTAGTCCTCTTATTCCCAAATCTAGATTTTTGGAACTCCTTTCTGGCAACTAGCAGTAAATTTCTGCTATTTTTTAGAGCATGCTAACGAGCTTCAATTGAGATGGTTCCACTTGGATTAGATCACAAAAACATTCTAGTTCATAACAAAAATTAAGCCATGCATTTTCACTTAATTAGGTTAGGAATTTTATAGATTTACTAGCTCACTGGTTCTCAAATTTCTAGATTTTCGACTAGTAATTTTCTGTTGTTTTTTAGCATGAGTTAACAGAGGTCGTTTTGAGTGATTCCACTTGGAATGGGGGCTCGTCAATAACAAAATTTGTCCCATCCAATTTGGATTTGATTTTCTTAGTCATTTGATGAATTATAATTTCATATATTAAATTTGTAACATCCTGTAGTAAAACAGGGGATCCTGTAGGAGAACTAGGGGATCCTATAGGAGAACTAGTACATCCTATAGGAAATCCTGTAGCGACCTGTTTTGAGCCTGAATTGAGAAAAAGCATCATTGAAGTTGGGATTAGGCCCCTACTTGACCTTCAAGCCATCAAAATCATTGTACCCCTCTTCCTCCACACCTGTCTCCCCTGCCAAAGATATAGGAAAGATTAGAATTTTCATTTATAAAGCAAAATGATTAAAAAAATGAGTTTTTTTATATTTACACATGCACACAGTAGTTAGTACTCTCTAGATCAGATTTCATGCTTAGATTAGTTAAAACATCACATGTGAAAAAGAGTGTTAAAATAGGGTTCTTTTGCAAGCAAGGTGTGTTAATAAGTAGATAGAGGATTTCATGTTACTTTACAAGCATTTTTAAATTCAGCCTTTCATTCTTGCAAATAGGCAACATTTATTTTCTGTCATGACAACAAAGGAAGGACACATTGTATGATGCATATACAGTGTCGATACCTCTTAAGTTTGTACGAACCCTGGGTTGATAATTAAAGTTAGTAGCCTTGGGAGTTGCAACATTCTTGTTGCAATATCGAGGCTCATCAATGTCAACGAACAAATTATGCAGTGATGAGCTTGTGGATGATGATTTGAGTTATGTAGCTACATTGGAGGTGTTACGAATGTTGCAGAGGTGCCTAAGGAAGTGGTGATGTAGATGGAAGAAAATTTGGGAAGAGAAGTTAAAGGTTTCCCAGGATTACATAGTTTGTCATAGGCGTGCCAAAATCACCTAATGGAGTTGTCAAATTGTTGTAGGCTTGCCACATCTTGCACATGAAATTGTTGCAACCATCCTAGCTTATGCCTATGGCATTTCCTGGAGGGTGTGAAAGCAAATACATTAGGTTAAACCATTTATTTGACAAAGGTGTTGTTATTGATCGAAGTCCTATCTTGGCCTGTATCAATTATGTTTTATTTGGTTTTCATGAGTGGAATGCAATTTGAATAGTTAGTAGATTGATCTCGTCAAAGGCACAGTGGGAGGATTTTAATGTGTTGAATTAGTCTCAGTTTGACCTGGTCCATAATACACGTAAACCTAACATCTTGATCTGGTCTTAACGTCAGTGGAATGTATTAAAAAATTATTAAATTGATCTAAGCCTGAAAAGTAGTTTAAAATACCGTTGATATGGAACGTTTGGGGGTTATATGATATATGAATTGAATGAAAATAGAAAATAGAGCATATACCTTGTAGTTGTGCCTATGAAAAAAAACTAATGCAATTAAAACATTTTACAGTTAATGCATTAGTGCGATTAGAGGTTGATGATTGTAGTAGAGCATATATGGTGGAACAAATGTCAAAGTGAATGTGAGCTTCCTAAAAATAGACAAGAACACTCCTTTAATTATACTTTCATTAACATGATTATATTTTTCACGCACTCGAATCCAATCTACGATTTTTTATTTGCACATGATAAATTGCATTAAATGCACACATTTCTACATCAATATTCCCAATACTCTCCTCAAGGTAACATTTTTCCTTGCTATTAATATTATTGGCATAAATTTATCCAAATAACCTTTTATTAAATGTTTTCTTGAAATTATTTGTTATGTTGAATGTACATAATTTCAATCATCTTACTCATCTATTGAAAAATTGAACCATTTGTTGGAATTAGAGATAACAGACAGAGGGTGGGGGGGCGGAGGCCGGAGGGGGGGGGTGAATAGAAATAAGAAATTCTTTCTTTTATTTTCTTATTGTGCTTATATTTCCTTCTTATGTTCTTTCATATGTGAAAGCATTCATTCGTAAAGCATTCAATATTATAAAATTTCATAACACATACTCAAACAACAATCTCATGATCAACATACATTTGACATAGTGTTTTCACGTGGAAACCCAGAGGGAAAAAAAATCCAATTTTTTGTTTTTCTATGATGTAATTTAAGCACCAACTTAATTACATCTTTTTTTTTGTGAGCACCCACTCACTAGAGGCACCAACCCCCTTTTGTTTAGCAAGCACCAATTTTCCAAGAGGCACCACCTCTTTTGTTTAGCAAGAACCAGCTTTCCTAGAGGCACCAACCTCTTTTGTTTAGCAAGCACCAACTTTCCACTGCCACTATTTTACTATTTCATACAATTTTCATGCTGAAAACAAAGGCATTCAAATTACAAGTAAAATACCAACTTAATGGTTTTCTGTAGATTCAACTTCTGCACTCTGCTTTCTGAACACTTGTGGTAATCTTCCCCTTGTTGCTCACTATAACACTTGTTCTCTGCTTTGCTTTCTCTACTCAGGGCTCTCCACTATTTCACCATAGCACTACCCCTTACAACATGTTTCACCAATACATAGTTCATTGCTCTACACTCTTGAAAGTATGCACACGCTTACCATTACCACAATGGACATTCACTGTTTTGTTCATGTGCTTCTCTTGGCTCGATGTACTCAATGTCATTGTCAATTCTACCCACGCATGTACCCCTGGCATGACACCCCATTCTTTTGCTAACTTACGCAAACTCTAGTTCAGTCATTGCATTAAACTCATAAGGATGGGTGACGATCACTTCTCTGTTATATAACAACTCTCCCTTCTGTGTATTAACTCTCATTCCCCCTTACATTTTTCATAGAGGATCCCCATGCATATTTATGGATTGCAGAGATTTAGCTATACATCCTCATGGAGTCTCTATTCTTCATTTATATTTACAATGAATGCACAGGAAGCCTTCAACCAACAACCTTATTGTTATGCATTCAAGACCACAACTGTCGATTCATACATCTTTAATGGCTTCCTGAACCATCATACCATATCTTTTCATCACATTGTCGTGTAATGGTGTAACACTATGAAATAGACGATTAATGATGTTTGATCAAGTCTAGCCCCTTTTGAATTACACCCCTACTATATCTCCACCATAGGACTTGGTTCAGTGACCGAGCTCCAAGCATATCAGAGCCCCCAATATCAACATTTTTCATTTGTGGCCAATGTGCCAACAACCACAAACCTGCGATCGTCAATCTCCAATTTTCAAGCTCCTTCTGCTTAGCCCTTATTGCACACTTCTCACCAAAGGATAGATGGTGATGAACGTGGCTTGGCCTTAAGGAGCTAAGTCTTTTAGTGCTCTACTGAGGGCCTTTGGTTTTGTTGACACCTAATCATCAGGATTGGGTGAATAAGTGTAACTGATGTAAATAAATAATAAGAAATATGAATAGTCACCAGGATATGAAGTGAACAGTCTCTCCCTCATGTATATAATAAAGACCAACCTGACTGAATATGAACAAATTGATTTTGAGGGGTTACTACCTGGTCTGACATGGTACTAGAGCCAGCTCCCAAAATTAGCTTTTGTGTAACTCCTGGTATCAGTTTCCTACCTATTTTGTAGAACTCACATCTCTGCCATGCTCCTGAGGCCTGAATCCATTGTCATATGCATTTATATTCCCTCTGAACAATCGACCTGCTCAGTGGTATCACTAGAATTGCAATGACAAGTATGGGATATGAACGCACACCTTTCACCCTGTGTGGCTCCGACACTTCCAGTTTTTACATTGAGGGAACAACGCAGCAGCAAGGAATGGATATTGTGAGGCTCTGCAACGTTGAACTCTGCCATATGCATGGTTAATACAATGCCTCTGGTTAATACACTACCATATGCATGGTTAATACAATGCCTCTGGTTGTTCATTAACGTGTAATACCACACAGGTCCCAGTTATCGATGTTGTGGTGCCATTGTGGCTCTGAGTCACACTTTGGAAATCTCTACGCCCTCCTCGCTGGTCTGTAAGTTGTATTTAGTTATATACTTTGCGGCCATGACTGCTAGTTTATTTTGTAGTGTCTATTTAGTTTATGATTCATTGCCTTGCTGATTCATATGTTGTTCATTTTAATACCACGCTGCCTATGCTATTCTATCCATAGTGGTAATACATGCGCTGCCTATTCTTCGACTTGAAACTCCTTCTCAATTCCCAGTATGGTGAAATAATATGCGCCATGCCTCCAAAAGATCCATGCCATATGCTGCCATACGCTCCATAAGCTCCATACGCTCCATACGCTTGGTCCATACACTCTCCCCCATTCACGTAGTACAACCTACATAATGTAATAATATCCCGATGGCTGGGCATCATTGGAGCCTCCCAAAGGTTCAGGTTTCAAGGAATGATTATGTGTGGCATCTATGAAAGGCAAACAGAGGGAATTGGAAGATTATGAAGCAATTTTTTCCATACTCTGGCACTGATTGCTATCTATTATAACCTGGAAAAAAAAAATTGATGAGGAATAGATTTGAAATTTTTTTGAGAGTGCATAACTGATATGAATATTTCTTTGGGAAATGTTTTATAACAATCAATTTTCATTTATTATTGTTGGATTTCATCTTTAACATTAAAGACGAAGATAGTACAAATCCCTATATGGAGAGAATGCAAAGGGATAGATTCTTTTCTAGTTGGTATCATGCTGATAGTAAAGTGTTTTGAAGACCTCGCCATACACTTTCGCGGTACCTCTGATATATACATAAGGACTATATTTTACTACAGTACATTTTTTTTCTCTTTTACACAACAAGGACAAATTGTTTTACCATTAGAAGAGTGATTTTTTCTTTTCCCACGGTACACAGATTTTATAATGCATTCAATCATATCTATTGTGGGAATAGTTCTCACTGGAAAGGAGAACTATCCTGAGTGGTCCCGGATGATAAAACACACCCTCATTTTCAATGAGTTGTGGAAAGGAGTGTGTGTTGGAGATAGAGACAAAGAGTCAGAACAACCTACCTCAGACAAAGAGTTTGTCATTTGGGAAAAAAAGAACAGCAAAGCCTGTGCATTAATTGCAGCATCTGTAAGTGAAGAGGTGAGTCGCCATATTTCGCCATTTTCAACTGCTTTTGAAGCCTTACAAAAGTTGAAAGAACTCCATGACTCACATTCTACACTTGAAGTTGTTCAACTCATGATTAAACTCTTCACTCTTGAATTACAAAATAATGATCCTCTTGCTCTTACATCCGAAGTAAAATCTATAATGCATGAGATCAAAGCCACTAAGGTTGAATTGGATATTCCTCTTATCACTTTTCTCAAGGCACATTATCCTACTTACTCCAATTATCTTGAGTCATTGCAAGCAAATGGAAATCTCAAAGATATTACCTTTGACTCTCTTGTGAAACGATTTGCAGAAAGAGAGAAAGCTTTTGGAAAGAAGACAACCCTTGAATCTTCTGAAGAGGCTGTGTGCCTTGCTCATAAAGAAAAGAATATTGCCCAAGATTCTTTTATTGGAAGAGGTGGTTGAAGAGGAAGAGGAAGATATTTCAGAGGCAGGTGGGGCAAACACTCTCAAGGAGAAAAGTCAGATTTGCACTGCATACACTTCAAAAGAAATGGATCACATGATGCCGCTACATGCAGGTTACCTTGGGACAAAATTGAGCAGCAAAGAAACCAACCTAAAGGTAAAACTAATGACACAGACAAAGGTAAAGCACCTGAATCCACTCATTATGTTGTGGCACAATGTAATATCGAAGTAAATGAAGATTTATTTAATGCTTCACTTGCTTCTTGGAAAAATTATTGGTTGCTTGATTTAGGAGCAACTTGCCACATGACTCATAGAAAAGATTTTTTTGAAGAATTTACTGACAATGTTGATGGAGCAGTATACTTTGTAGACCAATCAATGTTGGCATTATGATGAATGTGTTGTACTTGATGGCAACCCTCTTGTAGCAGAACAACTCACTTATACATGGTAACTAGATGAATCTTCACAAGAGATATCAGATGTGATATTAATACATGGTAGTTGTGTTAACAGATGTGATGCAGGGCAGTTCAAAGGAAATGATAGTTCATAGTGCAGCAAGTTAACATTATGATACAGTGTTGTCCTTGATGATGAAGATCAAAGTACTACAGGTTAACAGCATGAATCACAGTTCAGTCTCACAGAATGAAAGAAAAAGAGGTATACGCAGGTTTACCTTGACTAAGCTGTGTATACACGCAGGTTCATTGAGCATAAGGCGCATATGCGTATACACGCAATTTCACGCAAGGAAAAGTGCGTACATGTCGGAAACTATGTTTTTGGTCCGTGGTATTTGGACCATAGTATTTTGGTATTGGTCCATGGTATTTGGTCTGAGGTATTGACCCTGGGTATTTGGACCAATGTATTGGTTCTAAGTGGTTTTGGACCATGGTATTGAGTAAGGCCTAAGACTATAAAAGGAGGAGAAGATCATTAGGCAAACACACTCAGAATGTCTCGAATATCTGATGTAGTGTGAGATCCAGTATGCAGGTTATGGGTTTATGATGCTTTACTTGATCTGAGCCAAGGAGGAATCTCAGCGGTTGATGGAGGACAAGATCTAATTATGGATCGGGATCTTATGGCTTGGAATGAATCATCTCTATATGATGCTTATTCTAGATCTGTATACTGACGCATGTAATGTTCTGTAAATATTATGATCTAAATCAAGTCTAGAATAGCTACAAATTGTGAATGAATATTTATAGATGTATACGTTGGTTGACTTTGATAAAAGCGCGTATACACGTAGGTTAGATACATCTAAGTAGCATATACCATATGAACTATGATGTTTGAAGTTACAGATGGCTCTGGTTGTTGATGCAAAGTTATGAGTTCTGGTAACTGTTTACTGATGTCAGTATTCTGCATATTCAGATTGGTAGTGATTAGCTTAAGTGTTGATGGATGAGATCTAATAATGGATCAGGATCATAATGACTTATCTTTATGTGATCTAATGGACTAGATCTGGTTGCTAACACACGTATTATCCTTGTGTATGTAATAATATGGTTGTCTGAAGTCAGGAAGTACAACGAAGTTATAAGTAAGTACTTGATGACATATAAGCTGGTTCGCTTTGGTGAAGTTGCGTATACACGCTGGTTCGGCTCTTCCAAGTAGCGCTTGCACTCTGATGCATGATTTTTGGTGATACAGTTGGCTCTAAATATTGTTGCAGAGTTCTGGGTTCTGCTCTATGTTTTGATGATAGGGTTTCAGTGATTCAGTATTAGGTGATTGGTTGATGCAATAGTTGTATTGCAGTGGTGATTGATTTTGAGCTTCAATGTTGTTGATGGGTCCAGTATGAAAATTGGATGGAATGTGGCCTTCAGATTATGATGTTGTGTTCCATGAGTATCCAGTCTAAAAATATATGAAACGTGGTACCTGGAGGAAGAAAGAAGGTTGTAGCCTTCTGTAGGCCAGCACCTACGTACTAGTACATCAGCTAGTACAAGAGCTAAGGGGGTTGTAGCTCCCTTCCAGGAGAAGCTGGAGAATGGGAGACGGTTATAGCCTTCTACAAGTAGAAGCCTGCGTACTAGTATAAGACTACACTAGTATAGAAATATTGTAAAAAGAAGTTTTTTATTAGAAGAAGATAGAGACGAATTGCAGCAGGTGGTTTTCACCCACATTGGGTTTCCACCTCACATCATGGTGTTCATGTGTGCTTATTATGTGTGATGATCTGTTCTGTTTTACTGCACCTGTTTACTGTTCATATGGTTAATGAAGTTCTTATGCACTGATTAAAGATCAACATTTAATGGATTAACCGAATCATAAGTTTACTAGATATACGCTAGTTGCATTAGACACAGTTGCGTGTACACGCGGGTTCCCTTAACAGAAGTAGCGTATATAAATCTAAGTATGGAAATGAAAAAGTTATTGATATGATAATACTGATTCACCCCCCCCCCC
>APFE030652032.1:0-13204 GCA_000404065.3 Pinus taeda
CGAGTGTTAGAAGTGAGTGTTTCTCAATATCACCCAACAATTGACTCATAATTTTTCCAATGCTTATGAAATTTACAGCTATGATTCGCATGCATTTAGGCATTTTGTCTGACTAGAACGAGCATCGACCATTTTCCCAAAGGTGATTGTGGTTGGCAGAGAATCTTCCATATTAGCTGTAATAGGAGGCAACAATTCGGACCCTTATCCCAACAATTGCATTGATTGAGCTATAAATGGATTATGAAACTTCCACCACTTGAGGTAGAAGAGTCCTTCAAACTAGCTGCCATAACAACCATCAATTCTAGATCTTCGTAATCTAATGTATTTTCCAAAGATTTGAAGGATCCGTCAAATGAATCCGGATAGTAAATCTGGACGTTTGTTTTTTAATTCTATATATACATAAAAACAATGCCTCCAGAAGAAAATTAATACCAAGTGAGCCAAGAAATTGAGACTGTGAAATTGAACCAAAAGCTGTCGCCTCCACAAACAGCGTTAGAATTTTCCAATCCGAATTTTCTTCACATAATCAAATCCTTCCTCAGCGTGTTGGCCCAACGTGTAGCGCGCACCATACGTGTAGCGCCCTTGTATTTTTGCAAAGACAGGGGAGGCCTGATGCGTAGTGCACCACTAGTGCGTAGCACGAGTGAAATGTAGTTCCTCTGAACTTGTGACCATAGTTGCCTGTTAAGAAAAAAATTTCCAGATCAAAATCTCATTATAAATAGTACCTGATGCAACACGAAGTGTCTCCACTGAATCACCCCATAAACTCATAGAATATAAAAGGAACCTCTCGGTGCATTTCAACTCCAAAAGTAGATGTGATCGGGTAGTATCCCAGAGACATATTGAATTGTTACCAAGACCAATGAGAAGCAAACTGCTTGTGACCTTCCCTTCAGCAACATAATATTTCTTCAAGACTTCCTTATTTAATCCCTTTAAAAACCAAACATCCATCACCCAGTGACTGAACTTAGGCACGATATGAAGCCAAACTTTATCCCTTTCAAATTTCTAGAGGAAATCTTTAGGACCTCATCAACTAAAATTACAGGAAATGAAATAAAGAGAACAACTTTCAATTCAGTCCATGACAATGATGTTACTGAAAATAGAATGGCTAATGGTTGTACATAGAGTACCAGTACATGAAGAACCATAGTTAAAATAATCGAGGAAGAACAAGAAGACTTTGGTTTTCACTAAGGTTATTGAGTGCATTAAACATCTCAACCACCACAAGTACACTCATTGAGACTTTTGTTGGTCGCCGATCCTCAAATATGTTGCATGAATATGTTGTTTCTCTTTTTGAACATGTATCAAAATTAACGAGTTCCTTGTAGGGTAATTTCGGGCCACCTTAAAAATATAGAAACCACCATGCAAGACCCGCAATAGTAGCAAGACCAACATAAGCACCTATCACCAAATAACGGAAAAATAGCCACCCATTAAAAATAGCTTCATTAACCTTTCGGAGTCTCACCATCATCACTTTGTGATCCTTCTTTGCAACAAGCCCTTTTGATGTGCACACCAGGGACAGAGCATTTCACAACTCTACACTGGATACACAAACCACCAGGCCAGTTGCATATAGAGTGAACCCGTTTCCTTCTAGGAAGAACAACTCCAGAGACATCAAATATACCCATGGTACTAACCTTTAAGGACCTCTTTCCAGGCATCCACAGCCCACAAACCATGTGTACCCATTGAGGTATAGTTGGGTCATGCACGACAGCAGTGATAGTATTCTTTAACTTGAATTCACTATTCAAATATTTTCTACCTTTCCCTACTTGACCAGAGTCTTTTTCTGTATCATCTCAAGACAACTTCTAAAGCACATTTCGTTGCACTCCTCTTTTCCAAGACAACAGACTAGTAAGACGGAGTCTAACATTGGCTCCAATGGGGATGGCAGCTGCCGCTTTTTGGAGGTGCCAAGAACCACAGAGCTTTGGGAGAGCAGACAATGCCTCCATCCATTGGGCGATGGAGTCATTATTCCAACAACCAACACAGACTTTGACATATTTATGGACTAAAACTTGACTGAAATAATTGAAAAACCTGCTCAGCAAACTTCACACTAAAACTGTAATGAAATGAAATGTTGCCTTTTAGCTACTTATTTATTTACAAAATCTACCCTACTTTGTTGTAAAAACAATAGATCAGGTAATACTGAAGTGCCATATCAACCATTCAAGTAAAAACCTGAGAATGATGCCGCTTGAGAATGTTTCCACTAGGATACAGATGTAATTGCTGGCAGCCCTTCATGCACGTAATGAGCCTAGTCATGTAAAAGACAGCCTGATCCATCAATTAAACTGAAAAACATTTCCATGTACATCGCAATTGGATCACGAAAGCCAGACTCTGTCGGCTGCCCCAACTCTGCAATACATACCTCCAGTTGCACACTGTCAATGCAAACATCTGTAGGCAAGTCTGTTATTTTGTGTTTCGAAGGAGGAAGAGTTTCCAAGAACTTTTTGGGGTCTTGGAAATCATATGACTGGATCTGCTCATTTAAATACTGAATCTCCTTCTCAACTCTTTCAACCACTAAATCACAGACACGAATTTTAGCTTCAAAAGGAAACTTCGAAGATTTCAAACCTTGAAGCAAGGCACTGAAAAATTCTTCATTGAGTTCAAAATCCGCTAACCAATTTCTAACATTGTTTACAGCTTCACAAAGTGCAGGGTTTGCCACATACCCTACCATTGCATGAGTGGATCAGCGAGCACTGGAATGTCTGGATCGAGTTGGAGACGCCAGGTGAATGTTTTCAGCCTTCATAAGTATCTGACTGCTGTCCACCATCAACATCAGATCTACAATTTGATTTCATGTAATGGGACAAGACAATCAACAAATCGAATGTCACATCAACAGCAAACCATCATCCCTAGTGGAGTCGCCACTATGTTAGCGCTCGAATTTGCCTCAGGCTGAAGAAGGAAAAACTCAAGGCAACATCAAACCATGCTCAGCCTCGTAGCTAGCCCTACGAGGACAGGAGAGGGCTCTCTCCGAGTCTATCTCGGCAAAAGGTTTTCAAAGGGGCTGAGATGACCGATATGAATAGTGACTTTAGGCTAGTAAATTGATAAAAAGGTTTTTTAATAAATGATGGGGTTTTTCTGGGCTGCATGGGGCAAAGAAACAACTTGAACAGAGAAATATAATAAAAAAAACATATTATCTCCTGAGGAAAGGTAGGCAAGAAATTTTAACATCAAATTGAGATTAAATGGAATGGCTGGACTGTTGAGGAGTTGACAAGGGCATAGAAGATGAATCCTTGTCAAACAGAAGAAAACATTAAATATGAACAAACTTAAAGGTAGAGCATATAAATTATGAATTCTACCTTAACACTTCATTTGTTCAAATGGAAATGATCATGAAATGACATGAACACATAACAGGCTACATATGAAACAAAAGAGGACACAAATGTTAAATCTCATACCACAGGAATCTCAGGGGTCAGAGCTGCATTTTTTAATTAAAATCTCTGTCAAAATCTGTATAATGAAGCTCTATTCTCTCTCCTCCACCAATGCTTAGAACTCTCTCCCCCTCCTTTTTATTTACAATATACTAAATATAACTCAAAGACGGGGAAAACAAATCGATGAAAATAGGGGGCAGTTTCACTTAAAACCTTAAAAATAGGAAAAAGTCTGCTCTAAAGGAACAGTGTTACAATTTGTTCGTTGATAACAAATGAATTGGCAGAACCTGTAGCTGAATTTTCTGAACTGCAACTGAAGACCCAAAATAGACCAACCAATTTGGTTTCTGTGCTGGGATAGTTATCTGTATTTAAATTTGGCTTTTGACTTTTATTCTCTCCCCTATGGATGCACTTGGTCTATGGATCAAAAGGGTATTTACAGATTTTTACACATTCGATGAATAACCATATCCAAAATTAGAAAAACAACACCAAAGATGACCAAGCCAGAGTTATAATATGCCACTCATCGAACTCCAACACGTCCAATCACATGCAATATGGTAGCATCAATAATAGCTCACAATCCGCCTTCTAAGAGCCACATCGCCCGTAATCCCACAAAATCTCTAAAGGATCCCAACAACCGCTGGTGGAAATCATGGAACAAAATCCTGTACGGGGTAATGAGGCCAGTCGCTAGTTGAAGCGCACGATTTCTGTAGAGCCGAGATGTTGCTGCAAATTGTTATCATATCAATTGGCCATATTATGGTAGTACTGTTCTAGAATTCCGCCGATGGTGCTCGAATAACTACCCACTGCAGAAGTTTCATGGCCAACAAAGAGGATGTTGAGAATGAGATATAGTATTGGTTCAGTTGAAAGCCTTCCGTCATCCATGACAATGCTGAGGAGGTCGTCGTAGTGTATGTCTGGATGTCTTTTTCTCTCGTCCATGTTCTTTTTCACAAAGTCCAGTATCTTTGCTCTTAGAATTCAACGCTTTCCTGTAACTAGTCCCGGGAGGATTTATAGGCACAGAGGTGACACCCTTCATTTGAAATAATCCTTCATGAGATCATCCGTCTCAGGCTCCCCATGATTGAAGCTCATCATCTGTTTTACCATTACATTGAAAGTGAACTTCTTGGCTTCGAGCTGTGCAGAGAAGGGGTGCTGCTCCATTTTCTCCCATGACTCGAGTGTTAGAAGTGAGTGTTTCTCAATATCACCAAACAATTGACTCATAATGTTGCCAATGCTTATGAAATTTACAGCTATGATTCGCATGCATTTAGGCATTTTGTCTGACCAGAATGAGCATCGACCATTTTCCCAGAGGTGACTATGGTTGGCAGAGAATCTTCCATATTAGCTGCAATAGGAGGCAACAATTCGGATCCTTGTCCCAACAATTGCATTGATTGAGCTATAAATGGATTATGAAAATTCCACCACTTGAGGTAGAAGAGTCCTTGAAACTAGCTGCCATAACAGCCATCAATTCTGGATCTTCGCAATCTAATGTATTTTGGAAAGATTTGAAGGATCCATCAAATGAATCCGGATAGTAAATCTGAACGTTTGTTTTTTAATTCTATATATACATAAAAACAATGTCTCCAGACGAAAAGTAATACCAAGTGAGCCAAGAAATTGAGACTGTGAAATTGAACCAAAAGTTGTCGCCTCCACAAACTGCGTTAGAATTTTCCAATCTGAATTTTCTTCACATAATCAAATCCTTCCTCAACGTGTTGGCCCAACGCGTAGCGCACACCATACGTGTAGCGCCCTTGTATTTTTGCAAAGATAGGGAAGGCCTGATGTGTAGCGTGCCACTGGTGCATAGCGCGAGTGAAATGTAGTTCCTCTGAACTTGTGACCACAGTTGCCTATTAAGAAAAAATTTTCCAGATCAAAATCTCATTATAAATAGTACCTGATGCAACACGAAGTGTCTCCACTGAATCACCCCATAAACTCATAGAATATAAAAGGCACCTCTCGGTGCATTTCAACTCCAAAAGTAGATGTGATCAGGCAGTATCCCAGAGACATATTGAATTGTTACCAAGACCAATGAGAAGCAAGCTGCTTGTGACCTTCCCTTCAGCAACATAATATTTCTTCAATACTTCCTTATTTAATACCTTTAAAAACCGAACATCCATCACCCAGTGACTGAACTTAGGCACGATCTGAAGCCAAAATTTATCCCTTTCAAATTTCTGGACGAAATCTTTAGGACCTCATCAACTAAAATTACAGGAAATGAAAGAAAGAGAACAACTTTCAATTCAGTCCATGACAATGATGTTACTGAAAATAGAATGGCTAATGGTTGTACATAGAGTACCAGTACATGAAGAACCATAGTTAAAATAATCGAGGAAGAACAAGAAGACTTTGGTTTTCACTAAGGTTATTGAGTTCATTAAACATCTCAACCACCACAAGTACACTCATTGAGACTTTTGTTGGTCGCTGATCCTCAAATATGTTGCATGAATATGTTGTTTCTCTTTCTGAACATGTATCAAAATTAATGAGTTCCTTGTAGGGTAATTTTGGGCCACCTTCAAAATATAGAAACCACCATGCAAGACCCACAATAGTAGCAAGACCAACATAAGCACCTATCACCAAATAACGGAAGAATAGCCACCCACTAACAATATCTTCATTAACCTTTCAGAGTCTCACCATCATCACTTTGTGATCCTGCTTTGCAACAAGCCCTTTTGATGTGCACACCAGGGACAGAGCATTTCACAACTCTACACTGGATACACAAACCGCCAGGCCGGTTGCATATAGAGCGAACCAGTTTCGCTCTAGGAAGAACAGCTCCAGAGACATCAAATATACCCATGGTACTAACCTTTAAGCACCTCTTTCCAGGCATCCACAACCCACAAACCATGTGTACCCATTGAGGTATAGTTGGGTCATGCACGACAGCAGTGATAGTATTCTTTAACTTGAATTCACTATTCAAATATTTTCTACCCTTCCCTACTTGACCAGAGTCTTTTTCTGTATCATCTCAAGATAGCTTCTAAAGCACATTTTGTTGCACTCCTCTTTTCCAAGACAACACACTAGCAAGACGGAGTCTAACACGTGCTACCTATTAGAGTCCTATAGTGATAGGATTCATAATTTTGAATTACCTGAGATTAACTCTTGTAATATTGTACATACCTTTTCTTTTTGCAAATGCTTTCCATATTAAAATTAAAAAATATAAGGAGAGTATGTCCTAAATGAAATATCAAAGGACAAGAAAAATAAGAAAAGATAAAAAAATACAAAAATTTGAAAAAATATGAACCCCAAACAAAAAACAGATCATGAAAGTGTGCAAGTCCAAGTGCCACTACTTTTTACTTTACTCTCTTAAATAATGGTTGTGTGCAACTTGTCATAAATTCCACAACCCATTATAGTCAAACTAATTAATCTTGACTATTCCATGCTTGGAATTTCATGTTTATAGTTAGAGAATAAAATCTAACCAAATAGTTTAATCTTAGCAGATTAGTAGATAGGTAGAGAAATAAAAGGATCTCATTAGTTTAATCTAAGCCCTTGGAATATATAAGGTTAGAAGTAGATTGTTTGTTTTATAAAAGAAGAGGAAAGAAAAGGGTTTTCTAGATTAAGTGCACCCACCAAGGTGCAGAAAAAATGTTAGGGTAGGTAAAAGGGCAAGTAAAGAAAGGTTGCATAAACACAAGTCATTTGGAGCATAAGCACTACTATCATGCTTAACTATGTGTTTCAAGTGTGCAGGAGCAATTATCGATGAAAAAAGCATGCTCATAAGTTGATTTGCCTAACTCCCCCTTCATTACATTTCACCCCCACTATATACTCACTAATTTTCCATTTACCCCTTCATGGCTTATGAAAACCCCTTCCCCCTCATTTTTACTCCTACCCCTTAGTTCACATATTTTCCTATTCAATTGCGCCTAAACTCCATTCCCCTAAGTGTGAAACCCCTTTCCCCCCTTTTAAAATCATGTTTTCATTTCAATAATTACCCAAAAACCGCTCTAAACCCTTTATCCTAACTCTAAAAACCCCCCGCCTCACTAACTCTGCCACTTAAAGATTTCCCGACTAAACTCGCTAGTGAGCTAAACTAATCCCACTACCCCTAAAACCCCACAGTTGAATTGATTTGCACTTAAAAATGGGTTAATTACTCTAAAGTGTAATTAAAACACATGGGTCCCGTTAACCTCCATCCAATCACCCGACCGTGCAACTTTTCCATGCAATGGCCATCTAATCATCCACCCCTAGATCCAACGATCATCGCTCATATCACGCATGTGCGATGTCTAACCTTTAATGGCCTGAGAGCATACAATATGGGCGGTTTTGCTCGGGGCCCATTTGCCTATGTGTCGACCTCTAGCATAGAACACGTTCCCCTAGAAAAATAACGCCCGACCCCAATAAGTGGTGCATTTTCCTCCAAAACCACCTCCCCACCAAAATAAAAACCAACACTGTTCATAAAACATAATTTGCCAACCATTCATGGCTAAAAGCCTTCCAACCCCCATTTTCAACCTTTTTTGCTCAAATCACACTACTAAACCTCTGAAGCACCTACGCCTTCCAAACTTCTGTGATCAACTGTCAACCATCAGAGCCTTCCGACAGCAACACTGCACACCATCCCAGCTACCAAAGCCCTCTACAAACCCCAATTGGAAAGAGGTTGCAACCCCGACTGTAAATTCTAGGTGTTTAAGCAAAAAAACAGAACTGTCCCCTCTTTAATGAAAGAATATTAAATTCTTAAAATAACTAAAAGAATTTGGTTAATTTCAATTTAAATTGAGATTCTACCATTCCCAAAGTACCAGAACCCCAACCTACAAACTGCTCATACCATATCCTGGTTATTCAATTACTCAAGTTTCACTCCCAAAGCCATATAAAGCCCAATTTTCCACATTTTATCACAAAAATGGTTGCCCCAACCTCTCTGGATGTCAGACCAGTGACAACCCCTCACTTAGACATTGACCACCTAACCCTGGCAAACAAGGATTTTCAAATAAAAGACATAGTCACCCAAGACAGCCTTCTAAGAATCCATTGTTGGGCCAAGGATAGATTCTTGGACAAAGCAGATGATATCGACCTTTGGGACTCAAAGCTACCCAATTATACTTTCCTAGAAGCCCATCCATTCCCAGACATTGTACATTTCTGCCATGCAAGTTACATCCCTAGCCAAAGGGCTATAATTGCCTCAAACCAGGACTTCTTGTTTTCAATTACTGTTGAATCCATCAACTAGATGCTTCAAATCTAGCCCAGCCACAATTTGACTCCTTTTTCCATTGCACACCTGTTGGACCTGTACACCACATTGGACCTAGCTAAGATCAAACAAATATTTCAAAATTTCATCTTTGAGGAGCACCAAACTCCTAAAGACATTCCACCCTATGTCTTTGCTACTTTTTTATAGACTGGTAGGAGAATAATCACCATGATCTCAAGCATCCTAGGATTCACATCAGACAAGTTTGTGGATGAAATAATCATGGCCTTCTTGTCCATTTTCACTCCAGGCCAACGTTCTGCCATAATGTATGACTATGCCCATTTCATTGCGACAAAAATCATGAATAATTTACTAGATTTCCCACTGAAAGAGTCTTCAAATACTCTTCAGTGTTGTTTCATATGTTCTTGTATTATCAAACAGACAAGTTCCTAGTGAAGATTCAGAAAACAAATACCAAGGGAAAGGAAAGACCAGTCATCTACTGGACACCCTTGGTCCAGATGTACAACACAATATTCACATACAAAGACTTCATAGATTGTTTTGTTCACCCTGTCATGAACATGCTGACTTCTAGCACTCAACCTAGAATCAGTACTGAGATTGAGAGAGTATTGCAACTGGAAAAGAATAGAAGAGTAGGAGACTGGTACCTCTACCTGAATCATACTAAAATTACGATCTGTGGTTGTGAATTACCCCCTAAAAATTGCTTAAATATCTTCCAATGGGAATATTTTCCCTGGAATACTTCAGGAAAATGATAGGTGTAGATGAGGTCAACTTCCTAGCTGCTAGAAGAAAACACAGTTTAAGATGAAAAACCAAATGGGCCCTTTCATCTGCAACACTAGAGAGGCTGGGCCTGAAGCTGATAAGATACTCCAATAATTCAAATTCAAAAATAGTTCCATTTGGCATTATGACCCTCATGGGGTTATAAACAAACTCAGGAAAAAGGTCAATCTAGGACCTTACATCCACTACGCCATGCCTGAAATTGAACAGTATGCTAATCAGTTAGAATGGGTAGAGAACACATTGATAGATAAGGAAAAAATAGTGGTGGATGTGGAGAACACCATGAGTGACTTGGAGAAACAATTTGACCAAAGCACTTTCTTACAGGTCCCAGAATTAGAAGAGCCAATGAATATCCCTCCCATCATCTAGACTCCTATCAATGAGGAGAAGAATCCCAAAAGAAACAGGAAGGAAGCATCAAGCTCTACTATTTACACCATTGATCAATAGTTCCAACTAAGCAAAAGGCCCAAAACGACTCTTGTGTCTGAACAGGAAAAAAACATTGCATCAGTAGAAATGATTGGTACTGATGCAATGGGGAAAAGGACTAGACAAACAATTGAAACTGCTGCATCAGTAGAAACACAACAACCCTCTTCTTCAAACACCTAGATTATACAGAGACAAAAGAGTGTGGAGGTGTCTTCCTTTTCAGGCTAGCTGAGAAGGAAGTAGATATCAAGGAAATATTCAAGGAGATTAAAATGAGGAATGAGAAGCTCGAGGCAGACACTTATGCCAAGTACATGTAGATGACACCACCAAACCAGAGAAGACTGATGTCAACCTTTAACCTCAAAGAAGGTAAAATGCATGTGTCTTTCCTACAGCCTATTGTACAATAGCCTAAAACCACAGCAGACTACAAGAAGACCAACTTTGAGGTCTTAGCCACCATATATCAAATAGAATTTCACAAGCAGGCTAGAGAGATGATCTACTCCACCCTCACATAAAAAGAAATGGCAACATTCAAGCTTAAGGACTCGTTGGATAATGTGACAGCCCAGTACAAACTGGAAAAAGCATCTTCCAGTGCCAAAGACACAATGATCAAATCCTTAAAAGGCTTGATCATTGAGTTGGGCATGACCCAAATAACATCAAGGCTAATGAACAGTTTATTAAGAAGAAAAATGAAGAAATTGCAGCCCTTAAGAAATAGCTCAAGCTGCCCCAGTCACAACACCCTCAAACAAAAAAATTCCTAGAAATCCAAACAAATCATGAAGATATGATGGACTTGGTGTTGCAACTTAATGACCAGTTGAAGGAAATGGAAAAGGAACTAGATAGCTTGATACAGCTCAAACATGTTAGTCTAAACAGTGCTCCTCCAATTATCATTCCTACAGTGACCATAGTTGTGCTTCCCCATTGGCATCAACATTAACCCCCACTGGTCCAACGGTCACTGCATTGCCAACAACAATAGCAACTACATCAACAATGACATCAACAACAAAAGGTACCACAGGTGATGAAGCAAATAGTTTGGTCAAGGAAATGGAATAAATGTCCATTCAGACTAGTGAGATGAACAAGTTAAAAGAGAAACTTACCAGCCTAGAGATAGATTGCAGGTTAGCCCAGATCATGCATAAGGAAGAACAACAGAACTACCAAAATGAATGAGAGAGTGAAAAGTTTGGAGAAAGAGTTAACACTTAGTGAGCCTTTGGGAAAGGCCAAGAAACTATTATGGGCCAATATCATTGACTCTATCGATGATATTTGGTCATCTATCCAAGTCATTTTGAGGAGATAGACTTAATCAAACAGGCTACAGAAGCCATCCAGAATGTCAAAGAAGAGCTTGGAGAAATGCCAGAGAAAGCAGTGAGAATTATTCAATTCCCCAACTCCAAGAAGAAATATGAGCTACAAGAACTTGACATTCTTGACAGGGCAGGTACCATTTTGGAAGTCAAGAGGGTCCTAGCCAAGAGAAATTTAATGTTAAATTTAGAAGATAAGTGTCAAACCATGCAATTAGTCGTTGACAGGTTTATGAACAAGTTTGATCTTTTGAGAGAAAAGGGACTTTCTAGTCCTATAGTCCTAAATGATAAATTGATGACACCAGAGGACTACAAGAAGAAAATTAGGGAAGTGGCCAAAGAATAGGAAAATACCTCATCAATGAGTGGAATACAAACTGGCCGAGTATTATACAAAACTTTTGAAAATATGTTTTACCTCCAGCATGAGGTGAAACACTTATTTATCAATAAGCCTACTTTTGCAAAATATACAAAGGTTGATGAGATATATAGGAAAATGCTCAACTTCTAGTTGCTAGATGAAGAAACATGGAAAAAACTGAATGATTTACTGTAGTAGAAACATAGTAAATTATAAATTGTAAATTATAAGTGTATAATAAAAAGTAAATGAGCATGGTAAAAGGATGAAGACAGGTCAACACAGTCAAAGTGTATCAGGTGAAAGAGTATGAGATGAAAGAATAAAGTCAAACAGACTATCCAGAATGAAATCCAGACAGCTTGCCATCATAAAGGGCTAAAAATCAAAGCATAATAGCCCGCAAAACCAAAATAAAAGGGACAACATGAAACAGCTCAATAGTTGTCTCTATCTTCTTGCAAGAAGATATTTTCCTTTTCCTAGATTAATTCTCAAATTAGTTTGAGATATTTTGTAATAATATTTTTGTATAAATACTTCAAAATTCGAAGTATTAGGGTGGATATTTTACATTTGAGAGTTATTGTGATTTTGAACCTAAGGGGGATTGTACTATTTTCAAGTCAACAAATTGGAGCAAATAATAAAAGCATTTCACTACAAGATTCATGAGATGAGCCATTTACAGTGAAGTACTTTCTTTGTGTTATTTTGTTACCTTTCTTTTGTGTTTTCATAATCTTAAGTGTCTTCTAAATCCTAAATTAATTAAATGGAAATATCATATAGAATTTGTTTAATTACACTTTGTTTTTCAAAGTAATTTATTTACATGTTTTCTTTTGATACTCGGATCTGAGAATCCTTGATTTCTCTCCCATCCCGGTTGACTTCATTCATTCCTTCCAAATTCCTTCTTTATTTCTTTTTACTTCAAAAGAATTATCAGAGTGATAACATTTATGGTGACCATATTAGGGATTTCGATCCTCAGTCTCATAAAACTTTAAGGAAACCTTCAGCCCTTAAGGTCATTATCCGAAGTAAATTTTCAAAAAAATCATAAAAACAGTTTAAAAACTTAAAATTCTGGCTCCTAAGAAGATTCACTATACCAGCGCAAACCCAAATCCAAACCCAACCACTATAGTTGATGACCTAGATAGAATTCTAAGAAGACCAAAAAACCAAAAAAACTCAGGCAAGTAGTAGCCAGCTAGCTAGAGCCAATTCACTCCCTGAGGAGTTGTCAACTTTAGAGGAAATCCCTTTTGATTTGTCATTTTACCTCTCATTATTTAGAACTGTTGGACACCTAATCCTAAAGGGTTAGCGTGGAAGCCGAATGGACAAAGCAGTCCAAGGGACCTTGGGATGTGAATCCCAATGGTCACCAAATGTACTATAAATGTATATCTAATTG
>APFE030652035.1:0-22449 GCA_000404065.3 Pinus taeda
TCATCAGAATCTTTGGGCATCCAAACCTTGATAGAGTAAATTCGAATATAAACTTTGCAACAGTTGTCACGTTTCAATCCTTCACAAGCTCTGCCTCGGCCCACCTAGTTAAGTATTCTGTCATAGTGATAATATAACGTGCTCTGATCTTCTTCCCTGGTGGATAAATAGGTCGAACAAAGCCAATTACCCATTTATCAAATTCTTGTAGTGTGACTTGTGTATTTAATGCTAGTGCATCCCTTTGCGATTACCTCCTGGTCCTTTGACACACATCACACGTACTGCAGTACTCCTTAGAATATTTATGTACCATAGGCCATCATAATCCTGCTCATAGAAGCTTCTACGTAGTCACATTGCTTGCATAGTGTCCTTCAACAACACCACCATGTGCTTCAGCTAGAATACTGTGTCTTTCATATTCAGGAACATATCGACATAGAACTTCATCCGATCCCATCTTATATAAGTGTCCTACAATCATGGAAACAGATGCAGCTCTTACAACTAGTTCCTTCTTTTGTTGTGTCGTATAACCTTCAAGAACTATGCCAGTAGATAAAAAATGAATAATATCTTCAAAATTCTCATTTGTGACTCTGACATGAAAGAGTTGCATGTCAAGTAACCCTTCATCAAGATTAGTCGGCTCTTTGGCATTCTTGATTTGAGAGAGGTGATCAGGTCCAACATTCAATCTCTCGGGCTTCACTATTACTTCAAAATCATACTCCTGGAAAAGAAGCAACCAACTACATATATTTGCCCCCAACATAGGCTTATTAACCAAGTCCTTTAAAGCATAATGGTCCGTGTACATTTAAAAGTGTGCACCTAATAGATAATGGCAGAATTTATGTAGCACATATACCATGGCCAACCCTTCGTGCTTAGTTGTACAATAATTTTTCTCCTCTTTCGACAATTTTTTATTGGAAAATGCAATTGGGTGATCAATATATCCTACCCTTGGTTGAGTTAAGACAACTCCCAATGCTATACAAGACGCATCCACATGCACATGCAATTCCTTCTTCCAATCCAGGAATACTAGGATTGGTCTCATAACCATGTTTTCCTTAAGAATGTCCAATATCTTCTTACAGTCATCATCCAAACAAAACATATCATCCTTATTTAACAACTTCTCCATGGGTGCAGTGATTTGCACATACACCTTAATAAACTTCCTCTAGTACCCAATATGACCCAAAGTCATGTGCAACTACTTTATGTTCTTAGGGGCATTGAAATTGATAATTACAACAATCTTAGCATGGTCTACCATCAATACCTTCTTACAAACAACATGTCCCAAAAGTATTTCATAAGGTACAAAAAAATTGCATTTCTTCAAATTCAAGCAAATATGATACTTTCTACATGTATCCCACATCAGGTTCAGACTAGATACATGATTCTTGACTAGCCCAAAAATTGTCCAATCATTGAAGTAGACTTCCAAAAATTTATGAATAAATTCCTTGAATGTTGCAACTACGACTGTTGAGAATATCGCAGCAGAATGTTTTAGTTCAAAAGGCATGACTGTATATTTGAAAGATCCCCATTCAGTAGTGAAGGTAGTCTTGCTTCTATCCTCTAGCATAATATTAATTTGATGATATCCCGAAAATCCATCTGTGAATGAATAAGCTTCCTGCCCACCAACATTTTCTAGAAATTCATATGTAAAAAGTGGAAGAAATGGATCATGTACACATGCATCATTTAATTTCTGCAAATCAACGGGGATCTTGATATCACCTTTCGTTTTCTTCTCCTAGACCACCATAGGACTAACCCATTCTGATTATTCTATGGGCTTAATTATCCCTACTATGAGCATATTATCAAGTTCTTCTCTTACATTTTCCTTGTATTTGAGATTCAATTGATATGGGCACTGATTAATTGGCTTCACATTTGGTTTTAGATTGATCTTCATCATACCGAAATCCCCTACTATCCCCTTCAAGTCAGAGAATTTAGTTTTAAATAAATCTTGATATTCATGTAATAATTCAACGATCTTATCCACTATGTCTTCATCCCAATAGTCGCCAATGTTTGCGAATTTTAGTTCTTCCTCCGAGCCAATATTTACCTGTTTTGTGCACAGATTGTGAGATATCGGGGGGATCTCAACATCAGGTCCAACAACTTTGCATAGTCCCTCTGACATACGGATATTAATATTTCATGGATCCTCATCGCCTTCTTCCATAGTGTTATCACAAAATCATTACTGATGGCTGCTAATCAGTTAGACTCTATGTAACTGTTTCAGACCAGACTTTTGGCTAAGGATTAGCCTCCCTAACCTGAGAGGGCTCTCTCAACATAAACTACTGATTTATCTTTAAACACAAAGAGGGCTAACTCTTAAAATGAACATTTAATAAACATGCTGGTTGGACAGACATCATAACATTTCTTCCATTGGGCTCATGGAGTCAAACACCTTTTCAATAAACTATCAACTACTCATTCATGGAAGTCAAGGCATGTAATGTTTAAACACTCAAAACATTTCTCAAATAACCATCAACTCATAAGTACACACAGGAAGTCTGAGCAGTAGGTGAATTCAGAGTGATTGTGTACCTAAAGAGCTGTAAAACATGAAGGACAAGAACCTCAACTAATAAGTATACACAGGAAGTCTGAGCACTAGGTGAATTCAGAGCGATTATATACTTATAAAGCTATAAAACATAAAAGATCAAACAGAACCACATACATCTTGAGCATTTTAACAAAGTATGAATCTTGAGAAGAATAAGCAGTCTTTCTATTATTGTAAAAATTCTTGTACATAGGCCCATAAAAACTCTGTTTTTTGCATAAATATCCAACCCTCATTACATCAGAGTTTCCTCTATATATAGGAAAACATTCTTAACTACTTTGAGCTTCCTCCCCCAGCATGAGGGGAGCTCGATGACTAACATTAACTATCCTTATCTATCTTAACAAACTCATTAAATCTACTAAGCATTGAACTGTAATTACAAAAGAGTTCTAATCAAACTTAAATTCTAATTTTATTCTCCTCGTATCATGATTCCTTTCTAAATCTTCGATAGCTGTCTCCTTTAATTCTGGCCGTGATAGCTGAGATAAGGATGCAAGAAACTAGATTAGCCTTGGATGCTGAATGTGCTGATGGTTTATTTATTATAAGAACCAACCGTTGTTTTTTCGGTCCACATTTCCCACCGTCCTTCGAAGGCTAAGCAATATGTTCCCAGCTCTTAAATACTCCATAATTGATGAGCATCATCCATATTTCCTGATATGCTGGAAGTCCTGTTGATTGAACATGTGTACAAGCCCAAATCCTCATATGCATCTTTAGCCAAACCTTAACCACCAGTAATAAAGCACCTTTATTAAAGTAATGGTTTAAGACAAAATATTTCACCTTTATGAAGAATGCACACTTGTCCTTATCAAAACAGCCCTGATAGTCTTATGTGGTCCCCTTGATTTCCATTAGGCCTTTTCTTCTGAATCTGATGACCTCATCATAAAGCTGTTTTAATTTCTTCAAAAAGTAGCACCTACAGCAGTTTCGTAGTGCGCTACGAAACTGTTGTTTCTTCAAAAGCACAGTCTTTAATGAATGTATCGATATTCTCTGTGATTGTAACAGCTTCGCCACTGGTTTCAAAACTCCTAATTTACCTTGATTTTATATGCAGTGCTTACATGCCTTAAAAACAGTGAACTTAAATAAAATAAAGCAAAACTCTGGAGCAGCACCTGACTTTTAAAATCTGCAATTTCATTTGGCAGCTAATCTATTTAGCTGTGCCTTTAGTTTTGCAACCTCCTTTTCCATGGCTGCGATTTCAGCTACGGCCCTCTCCATCTCAGCCACTTTTTTTTCGGTTGCCTCCCACTGGTCTTTAGAAGATGTAGTCTATGCTTCTTGAGAAATGGGGACCTTTTTATTCAAATCTTTCTTCTTGATTTCTTTTGCTTTTTCTATTCTGGGTAGCTGTTTCTTCATTTCTCTTGCTTGCCTTCTAGTATAGGGTTTTTTCTTCATTTCCTCTGCCTCCTTTGTTTTAGGCAGTTGTTTGATTACTTCTGTTCTAGGCACCTTTACAGCTACCTCTTTCCCGTGCATTTGCTCAGCTTCTTTGATTTGCTTCCTTGTGACTGGCCTCCGTGGTTTGAACACAAATTCTTTACCAGGTTCCTCAAACCTTAACCTTTTCGAGGCTTTTGATTTTTTGGAGCTCTCTAGTGATGATTGAGTCAGGTCAATGTGCATTGGCTCCATATGCACTGATTTAGCTTGTTCAAAATCAATAGCCTCAAGCAGATCATTTAAACTAGCCTTTGATATTGGGCTTTCTTCAGTAGCTACTGATTTTCCCTTCTCCCTGCTTGATTGACTTCTGGTTTTTACCCTTGATACCTGTTCAGCTCTACTTGGCTTAGGTGCCTCTTTCTTGTGCTGCTTGATCTTCTTTTTGTCTTTTATCTCCTTTCTGAGCTCAGCAAGGGTAGGTTCTTCAACTGACTTTTCTCTTTCTTTAATAGGTAATGGAGTGAGGCCTGTCTTACTCTGAAAACCAGACATAAAAATAAAAGAATCCCAATCCCGACCAATTTTCTGCAGACTATCCAACACTAGCAATTTTACCAAACCATGATGAAAAAGAGATGTTTCCCAGTTCTCCTTCTTCAGCTCCTTCTTCAGCTGAATTTTATCACACATTTTACTGAGGCTACGAAACAGGTAAAATGGGATATCTATGGATGCTTTGCCTGTAAAATGTAGTAACAGCTTAAAATGATAGGAGTAAACTTTAGTATATCTCCCTTCACATGTTAAATATTTTTTAATGCATGTGAGGAGAAGTGCATAGTGTTCTTTACATAATGTCTCGACACAGCCTTTGTAAGGTCTTGATTTACATAAGGCTCCTTCAGGAACTCCTTGCAGGGGTTCATATCAAATTTGAAATTTTTGAACCACTCCTGCCCTCCTCTCGGAATTTCAGTCACCCTAGCAATAACCTTTGAAGATACTGGGAATTCTAACATGGACACTTTAGAGCTTAACCCTGTAAAATTTAAAGAAAACACTTTTGTTACCTCAGTATGTCCTCCCTGTAGCTTCTCACAAAATGTCCAACAACCAGCATTCTGAAAAGCTTGTCTCACACCTTCATCTCTCAATGCCAGGTCCAACCCCACAGGTTCTGTTCTTTGACATCTTCCAGACCGATGCCCCTTCTTCTCCATTTAGCTTTGAAGTTTTTTCGCACAGAGAAACAGCTTGAAGTTTTTTGCACAGAGAAACAGCAGCAGCTTCAACTCAATTGGCAAATTCAAATTTTGGTAAGCAGGCTCGCTTGCAATCAGGTTCCTTTAAAGAATGAACTCGGGCTCCTCCGCAACTTATCAGTCTTATCATGCAAACGAACCAATTTATGCAATATTAAGAAATATCATAACACTTACCAGCATTACAGACTATTTAAATGATTTCATGTGCGTGGTTATGGACCTATTGGTGGAATGATGGCTTATACTTGCTTGAAAGGATGCCATTCTGACAATAAACGGACGGACATACCGACTCATCCCCCAGACATGACATTCTAAGAATCAGTGCTGTTTAAATCCCCGAATCCGCGATTTCGTAGCGTAGACAGTTATAAGTTAACAAAATGCGCTAAGAAATGGCTGGTTACTGACACGCTGTGAAAGGACTAAAACATCATTGCGCTGCAAAATCAACCAATAAAATTGCGCTGCGAAAACGCGAAAAGGACCAGTGACGTATATAAGACAAGACATATCTTATATAATCATGATGGAGGATAGCTAACGGCTTTTGAACATGATTCATATGAATATCTTTATAAAACACGATCGCTAAGTGACAAACATAGGGCAATAACCATTAGACACCTATTTTTTGAACAGCAAAAATTTTATGGACAACATTATGTACATATCACTGCAGTTCTAGGTGATAACAGTGGCTCCACTTGGGATAGTGTGCTCCTGTAGTACACTAAGAACTTGTAGAATCAGTGCCTTTGTCCATTTTATTAAACTCACCCACAACTGACAAGCATTCCTTTCAAGCTTTGTGGGCCTTCTCCTCAGGCTAAAGCTTTCTTGTGTAGCTTGTCATTTATTTTTAACAGGAAACATTCATAAAACGGTTATATACAATGCTCATGAGATACTTGGTAGATTTTCACTAATTGTAATGCTTTAAGAACCTTCCATTGACAGGCCCTCCAGCATATGGTGATCCATCAACTTCTTGCAGAATGTAGGTGTTATTCCCATGGAAAGCAGAAATCTGATATGGCCCCTTCCACAAATTTTCAAATTTGCCATGTTTACCCTTTTCTTCAATTCTAGCTTCCCACTTCAAGACTATGTCATCAACCTAAAATGTCACCTCTTTAATCTTCTTGTAAAATGCTCTCTTGACTCGATTCTGATTTTGTTGATGGCCTTCAAACACTTCATTTCTTTTCTCCTGCAAAGCTATCAAGTGATTAATCCTTCGTTGTATGGCATTTGGTTCCTCTTCTAATCCTTGAATTAGCTTCATAACCGGTACCCCAAGAGATGTTGGGAAAATAGCTTCTGCTCCATACACAAGTTCATATGGTGATGTTCCAATAGACCTTTTTGTGCAAATGCGATCAGCCCACAAGGCATACTTCAACTTTAAGTGCCAAGCCTTTTTATTTTCTTGCAGCAGTTTCTTGATAATCCTCACAAGGCTTTTGTTTGAACTTTCAGCTAGACCATTTCCCTGTGGATAGTAAGCTGTGGAATGACCAAGGGAAATATGATACTGATGACAAAAGTTTATCATTCTTTTAGACTTAAAATCCTGAGCATTGTCTGTGATAAGCTTGAGTGGACAACCAAATCTTGACAAGATGTTATTTTCTAAAAAGGAAATTATCACTGAATCATTTGCTTGCCTTGTTGGTACTGCCTCTATCCACTTTGTAAAATAATCAGTGGCTGTGAGAATCCAGCGATGCTACCCTGATGAAGGAGGATGGATTTCCCCTATAAAATCTAGTCCCCACTGCTGGAAGGGTGCTTCAACATAAATAGGCACCAATGGCATAGGCATGAGCTTTCTTTTACCTTCAAATACTTGGCATTCATGACATGAAGCTATCCTTTTATAAATATCTCTGAACATGGTTGGCCAAAAGTACCCAGCTCTTAAAACTTTGTTTGCAGTAGCTTTCCAATAGTGATGGCCTCCACAATCTCCCTTATGAAATTCATCAATTACCTTATCTGCTTCTTCTTCAATGAGACAATTCAGCAAAATCCCTCCTGCATCCTTCCAAAATAAATTCTGGTCATATACAAAGTATCTAAGAGATTTCAGCTTGGTGAACCGAGCTTTAGATTTAGAAAGGTTATCAGGGGCTCTATTGTGTTGCAAAACAAATGCTACATCTCTATACCATTCAGATGTCAAAAACTTTTCATTGATTTGGACCAATTCTTCTTCATTCTCAGATATCTCTGATATTTCTGTGCTGAAATTGATATCCATGCAGTCTAAGTTTGACTGAGCCAATAATTTTGCTAAGCCTTGACCCTTTACCAATTTAGTGGGTTTAATTTCAATGTCATACTCTAATAGCTTTGCTATCCATTTCCCTCTCTTTCCATCTGGGTCAGCTTGTGTAAGAATATCTTTTATAACAGCACTTGGCACGTATGCAATAATATGAGAATGCAACACATAAATTCTGAAATCCTTAATTGCTTTTACCAATGCATATGCTTGTTTTTCCAAGATATTATATTTCAGTTCTGCATTAGCCAATGTCTTGCTAAAGAAAGAAATGGGCTGCTCAGTACCTTGACTTCCCTTTTGCAACAAGACTCCAGCTATTGTATCTTCAGAAGCAAATGTGAAGATCAGAAATTCTTTGGTGAAATCAGGGCTGATAAGAACTGGTGCTTGAGTGAGTGCTTTTTTGATTTCTTCATATGACTTCCTTGCTTCAGCGGTCCACTTAAAATCTGCTCCTTTCTTTAGCATCTTTGTAATATGTTTAACCACTTCAGCAAAGTTAGGAATGAACCTTCTAACAAAATTAACTTTACCCAGAAAAGACTGAACCTCTTTCTTGTTCCTTGGCAATTCTAGCTTTTGAATGGCACTGACTCTATTAGGATCAATCCTAATTCCCTCTTCAGAAATAATATGGCCAAGCAATTTGCCAGAAGTCAAAGCAAAGATACTTTTGGTTGGGTTTAGAGAAATACCAAACCTTCTACACTTGAGCAAAATCCTTTCTAGGTGCTTCAAATGGTCCTCTTCTTTCTTTGAAAAGACTGTGATATCATCAAGATATACCACCACTGATTTATCTTTTTCCTCAGCAAAAGCAATGTCCATAGCTCGCTGGAAAGTCGCTCCTGCATTCATGAGGCCAAAAGGCATCTTTGCATACATAAATGTGCCCCATGGTGTAGTGAAAGCTGTCTTTTCCTGATCATCTGGATGGACAAGGATCTGATTGTACCCTGAGAAACCATCTAGCATGGACATTCTTTGAGAACCAACAATATTCTGCAAAATAAAATCCATTTTAGGAAGAGGGTAATTATCTTTCAGTGGAGCCTTGTTCAGGTTCCTGAAATCTATGCAAATCCTTATCTCCCCATTCTTTTTTCTGACTGGTACCAAATTAGCAAGCCAATTTGAAAATCTGATTGGAACAATAATCTTTGCATCAAAGAGCTTCTTCACTTCCTTTTCAATTAGTGGCATTAGAAGAGGATTAATTCTCCTTAATTTCTGCTTAAAAGGTTTCTCATTTTGCTTAATTGGGATAGTATGTTGTATGATTGAAGAATCATACTGCTTTAGATCAGCATAGCTCCATGCAAAAACATCAATAAACTTCCTCATCAATTCAACATACTTAACCTTCATATCAGCTGATAAGAACTTTGAAATTTTGACTAATTTAGGCATCACCGAGTCACCTAAATTGCAGCTCTCTATTTCCTCTTCATTTGCCTGCAGTCTTGGTGCTTTAAACACATCATTCTGATCAAACAGTTTCTCAAGTGGAATAAGACCCTTTGGAATTAGATTGTTTTGCAACTGCAACACCTCGGATTTTTCCTTTGTCTCTGCTAACATATTCTGCTGATCAATTTGACTATGCTCAAACTCTCCTTTCAACTCTAGGAAATTTCTTACCTGCTGATCATCTTCAAAGACCTGCCAGTTTAGGATATTATCTGGGATGACTGGCCTATGGCGGACCTTCACTTCATAGCTATCAGAATCTTGTTTAGGAATAACAAACAGACTAGCTGCTACAGCAAGAGAATCTGCAACAGAATTTTGATCTTTGGTTTTTATACTGAAGGTATATGATTGAAACTTTTCCAACAATTCCAACACCAAATTTCTGTAGGCTCTCATCCTTGCATCCTTTGTTTGATAGGCACCTTGAACTTGCTTTATGATTAGTTCAGAATCTCCATAAACAGCAATGTTTTTTGCCTTCAACTCTATCAAGGTTTCTAAGCCTAACACCAGAGACTCATACTCGGCCATGTTATTGGTACAATCAAAATTAAGTTTGTATGACAGAAACTTACTTTCCTGGGTTGGACTCATGATCCAAATCCCAGCTCCTGCACCTTCTTTTCCTGCTGCTCCATCAAAGTATAAAGACCAGCAACCCATGATGTCTCTTTCATTGCTTTGCTGCTCCCTCGGACACTGATTTTCTGCATATTCTTCTTGTGACTCTTTTTCTACTGATTCATTAAAGAGAATAGCTAATCCAAGGCCTGTATCACAAGAATAAATAGGGAAATTCTGTGGCTTGTCCTTGCTACTTACCATATATGCCATTCTTGTTTCTCGATATAACCTTCTTTGTTCACCAAAAACTGGAATAGTAGCATATGTCAGATCCATTTGTAAGGTACCCTTGATTTTTGCTGCCCATGACCTTGAAAGTAGCATCCCAAATTTAGGTGGAAGATCTGCGACAACAATGTCCATGACAGTTGTCTTTGCTGGGATTTGTGTGAGTGTCACAACCACATCCTTTATCAGCCCAATACAATGAACTCTCTTTGAATCAAAAGAAAATAAATCCTTGTATTGTCTAGTTATTTCTAATCCCAATCTTTCCATAATTACTTTAGGCATGAGGTTATGGGATGCCCCTGAATCCAGCATAGCATTATGAAGAGTCATCTCATGTATGTTAATGCTTATATAAAAAGGAGGAAACTTATCATTTTGCTCATCCTCAAGTCTTGGACCTAAACATATGATAGGATTATCCTCTTGAACATTTAAAATATCAGCCCCTCCTGGTGGAGAACTAAGCATTTCCACAATCTTACTTCTATATTTGTCTACTTTCAGTATTTCATTGAATGGGACTGATATTTTAATTTTAGCTATCTCATTTTCTATATTAAAGACAGAAGTAGACCTTTCAATTTCCTTAGGAGGAGCAGGGATTTGATTATCTTTTCTTTCAGGAGGGGAATCACCTTTATCATCAATCTGTTTTGACTTTTCCTTCTTATCTTCAGCTGCTTTTGAAACATTATTCTTGGGCTGAGCTTTATTTGCTGTAATAGGGACATCTCTGTTTCTGAGATTGTACTGCTTTTGAATCTCAAATATGGCATGCTGATAACCCTTTAAGAAATCTGAGGGTTCCTCCTTGGCTTTTAACTGGTTGGAATCATCATGTTCCTCCTTTGTTAAGAAAATTTCTGAATCTTCTTCATCAAGACAATGAATAGATTCTTCAGGTTCTTCAGGTCCATCTTCTTCATCTACCATGTTTTGTTGAAAAGGAGGTCTCACTGGGGGATCTGCTTGCTGATTTCTATTGTCTCTTGGCCTTTGCTGATTTTGAGGCCTTCTAAATTGAGGATTCCTGAAGCGAGTCTCTTGCTGTGCTTGGGGAGCAGCAATATTCCCAAGTGCTAACTGATCCATCAATTTCTCCATAGTTTTTATGATGGTTTCAAACTTATCTTCTTGAGCAGAGGTAGAAGGCTTCTCCTCCTCCTTTACCTTAGCCTTTGCCATCTTGGACTTTTTAGCAGCAGTTATATTCACCTCTACCTTGATTGCATCATTTTGCATTTCAGCCAAAGTAGCAGACTCCCTTTCTCTGAGTAAAAGAGAAAAATCTGAGTCAAAAGACTCAGCATATCTTAACTGTGCCAACGCTCCAGGAGGTTTCAAATGTGCTGGAATAGAATTGTATATTTTATTAAACCTCTTAGAAAAGTTTTGAACAGTCTCATCTGGAGCTCTTCTTAAACTATTATATTCAGTGAGGGCCTGAACAAGATTAGTTCTATTTCCCCATTTCCTGAGAAAACTATCTTCAAACTCAGCCCAACTATGAATGCTACCAGCCCCTAGGGCTTTGAACCATTTTCGTACTTCCCCAATAAAATTCTGAGCAAATAGTCTTAATTTTACATCTTCATCATCAACTTCTTCCCTGTCAACAAAATCATTGAATCTATCCACATGTTCTTCAGCTGTAATGTTCTCATCTCCTCCCCATGTTGGAATTCTAGCAGCATATTTGCTAGGGAGATCATGTAAAACCTGAGGGAGAGCTAGAGGAGCATACCTAGCGGGTACAGCCATAATGAATGGAGGAACTGTGACAATAGGTACTGTATGACCAGAAGGACCAGAACTAGTATAAGATGCTGTCTGAGGGCTATGTGGACTAGCAGAGGCTGAAGACAAAGTGTGAGTACGAAAAGGACTATTTGGACTTTGTAAACCACTAACAAAAGAGCTCCAATTTGGGAGAGGTAAACCAATTTTAAACTTAAGCAAAACTTCAAAAGGGTCAAGCTCCTTGAGCTGTTCCAAGTCCTCTTTCTCTCATAACAATTTAGAAGTAACAATTTCCCAAAACTCTTCTTTATCTCTCTGTGATACTAAAGATGAAGTATCAATACCTCTCTTTTGTAAATCCAAAATGATACCAATCAATTCCTCTTCATCTTCAGACCTCAATAAAACCTCTTGAACTTTATCATCTACAATTTTATTTCAGGACTTCTAGAAAACTCAGGAAATAAGGACTTTGAAATGCTTGAAGTACCTGGTATATCAGAAAATCTTTGTTTACTCCTTGAGATGATATTAGGATTCTCCACAGGACTAGGTGGATTTGGGTCAGGATTACTCCTTGTATATCTTCCTCTCTAAGCCACCTTTTAAACTTTAAGAATCAATGGAGTCACCAAGGTAGAATGCAGCCTCGAAAATCACTTTGAACTCCTGCTACCTTCAGAAATTCAACCTCATAATTTTGGGAATGAGTAATCTTCCGACTCCCGGCAGACGCACCAAAATGTTATCACAAAATCATTACTGATGGCTGCTAATCAGTTAGAATCTATGTACCTATTTCAGACCAGACTTTTGGCTGAGGATTAGCCTCCCTAACCTGAGAGGGCTCTCTCAACATAAACTACTGATTTATATTTAAACACAAAGATGGCTAACTCTTGAAATGAACATTTAATAAACATGCTGGTTGGACAGACATCATAACATTTCTTCCATTGGGCTCATGGAGTCAAACACCTTTTCAATAAACTATCAACTACTCATTCATGGAAGTCAAGGCATGTAATGTTTAAACACTCAAAACATTTCTCAAATAACCATCAACTCATAAGTACACACAGGAAGTCTGAGCACTAGGTGAATTCAGAGTGATTGTGTACCTAAAGAGCTGTAAAACATGAAGGACAAGAACCTCAACTAATAACTATACACAGGAAGTCTGAGCACTAGGTGAATTCAGAGTGATTGTATACTTATAAAGCTGTAAAACATAAAAGATCAAACAGAACCACATACATCTTGAGCATTTTAACAAAGTATGAATCTTGAGAAGAATAAGCAGTCCTTCTATTACTGTAAAAAGTCTTGTACATAGGCCCATAAAAACTCTGTTTTTTGCATAAATATCCAACCCTTATTACATCAGAGTTTCCTCTATATATAGGAAAACATTCTTAACTACTTTGAGCTTCCTCCTCCAGCGTGAGGGGAGCTCGATGACTGACACTAACTATCCTTATCTATCTTAACAGACTCATTAAATCTACCAAGCATTGAACTGTAATTACAAAAGAGTTCTAATCAAACTTAAATTCTAATTTTATTCTCCTCATATCATGATTCCTTTCTAAATCTTCGACAGATGTCTCCTTTAATTATGGCCGTGATAGCTGAGATAAGGATGCAAGAAACTGGATTAGCCTTGGATGCTGAATGTGCTGATGGTTTATTTATTATAAGAACCAAACACTGTTTTTTCGGTCCATATTTCCCACCATCCTTCGAAGGTTAAGCAATATGTTCCCAGCTCTTAAATACTCCATAATTGATGAGCATCATCCATATTTCCTGATATGTTGGAAGTCTTGTTGATTGAACATGTGTACAAGCCCAAATCCTCATATGCATCTTTAGCCAAACCTTAACCACTGGTAATAAAGCACCTTTATTAAAGTAATGGTTTAAGACAAAATATTTTACCTTTATGAAGAATGCACACTTGTCCTTATCAAAACGGCCCTGATATTCTTATGAGGTCCCCTTGATGTCCATTAGGCCTTTTCTTCTAAATCTGATGACCTCATCATAAAGATGTTTTAATTTCTTCAAAAAGTAGCACCTACAGCAGTTTCGTAGCGCGCTACGAAACTGCTATTTCTTCAAAAACACAGTCTTTAATGAATGTATCGATATTCTCTGTGACTTTAACAGCTTGGCCACTGGTTTCAAAACTCCTAATTTACCTTGATTTTATATGTCGTGCTTACATGCCTTAAAAATAGTGAACTTAAATAAAATAAAGCAAAACTCTGGAGCAGCACCTGACTTTTAAAATCTGCAATTTCATTTGGCAGCTAATCTATTTAGCCGTGCCTTTAGTTATGCAACCTCCTTTTCCATGGCTGCGATTTTAGCTACGGCCCTCTCCATCTCAGCCACTTCTTTTTCGGTTGCCTCCCACTGGTCTTTAGAAGATGTAGTCTTTGCTTCTTGAGAAATGGGGACCTTTTTATTCAAATCTTTCTTCTTGATTTCTTTTGCTTTTTCTATTCTGGGCAGCTGTTTCTTCATTTCTCTTGCTTGCCTTCTGGTATAGGGTTTTTTCTTCATTTCCTCTGCCTCCTCTGTTTTAGGCAGTTGTTCGATTACTTCTATTCTAGGCACCTTTATAGCTACCTCTTTCCCGTGCATTTGCTCAGCTTCTTTGATTTGCTTCCTTGTGACTGGCCTCCGTGGTTTGAACACAAATTCTTTACCAGTTTCCTCAAACCTTAACCTTTTCGAGGCTTTTGATTTTTTGGAGCTCTCTGGTGATGATTGAGTCAGGTCAATGTGCATTGGCTCCATATGCACTGATTTAGCTTGTTCAAAATCAATAGCCTCAAGCAGATCATTTAAACTAGCCTTTGATATTGGGCTTTCTTCAGTAGCTACTGATTTGCCCTTCTCCCTGCTTGATTGACTTCTAGTTTTTACCCTTGATACCTGTTCAGCTCTACTTGGCTTAGGTGCCTCTTTCTTGTGCTGCTTGATCTTCTTTTTGTCTCTTATCTCCTTTCTGAGCTCAGCAAGGGTAGGTTCTTCAACTCACTTTTCTCTTTCTTTAACAGGCAATGGAGTGAGGCCTGTCTTACTCTGAAAACCAGACATAAAAATAAAAGAATCCCAATCCCGACCAATTTTCTGCAGACTATCCAACACTAGCAATTTTACCAAACCATGATGAAAAAGAGATGTTTCCCAGTTCTCCTTCTTCAGCCGAATTTTATCACACATTTTACTGAGACTACGAAACAGGTAAAATGGGATATCTATGGATGCTTTGCCTGTAAAATGTAGTAACAGCTTAAAATGATAGGAGTAAACTTTAGTATATCTCCCTTCACATGTTAAATTAAATATTTTTGAATGCATGTGAGGAGAAGTGCATAGTGTTCTTTTACATAATGTCTCGGCACAGCCTTTGTAAGGTCTTCATTTAGATAAGGCTCCTTCAGGAACTCCTTGCAGGGGTTCATATCAAATTTGAAATTTTTGAACCACTCCTGCCCTCCTCTCTGAATTTCAGTCACCCTAGCAATAACCTCTGAAGATACTGGGAATTCTAACATGGACACTTTAGAGCTTAACCATGTAAAATTTAAAGCAAACGCTTTTGTTACCTTAGTATGTCCTCCCTGTAGCTTCTCACAAAATGTCTAGCAACCAGCATTCTGAAAAGCTTGTCTCACACCTTCATCTCTCAATGCCAGGTCCAAACCCACAGGTTCTGTTCTTTGACATCTTCCAGACCGATGCCCCTTCTTCTCCATTTCGCTTTGAAGTTTTTTCGCACAGAGAAACAGCTTGAAGTTTTTCGCACAAAGAAACAGCAACAACTTCAACTCAATTGGCAAATTCAAATTTTGGTAAGCAGGCTTGCTTGCAATCGGGTTCCTTTAAAGAATGAACTCGGGCTCCTCCGCAACTTATCAGTCTTATCATGCAAACGAACCAATTTATGCAATATTAACAAATATCATAACACTTACCAGCATTACAGACCATTTAAATGATTTCATGTGCGTGGTTATGGACCTATTGGTGGAATGATGGCTTATACTTGCTTGAAGGACGCCATTCTGACAATAAACGGACGGACATACCGACTCATCCCCCAGACATGACATTCTAAGAATCAGTGCTGTTTAAATCCCCAAATCCGCGATTTCGTAGTGCAGACAGTTATAAGTTAACAAAATGCGCTACGAAATGGCTGGTTACTGACACGTTGTGAAAGGACTAAAACATCATTGCACTGCAAAATCAGCCAATAAAATTGCGCTGCGAAAACGCGAAAAGGACCAGTGACGTATATAAGACAAGACATATCTTATATAATCATGATGGAGGATAGCTAACGGCTTTTGAACATGATTCATATGAATATCTTTATAAAACACGATCCCTAAGTGACAAACATAGGGCAATAACCATTAGACACCTATTTTTTGAACAACAAAAATTTTATGGACAACATTATGTACATATCACTGCAGTTCTAGGTGATAACACATAGTAACACTGTAACATTCCAAAGCATGTTGTAGTTGCGTACTCGAGTAAGGTTGTATCTAAGTGATAGGCTCTATGTGTGTTTGGAAGATTGTTGCTTTAATCTCCTAAAGCACTTCATCAATACATTTAAACTCGTCTTCAAAATTGAGTGTCAATAAGAAAATATCCTTTATTTCATTCCAATATGCAGTCTCGTGTTGCAGGTTTGACTTCAAATACCAGTTCCTTGGGATAATATCCAAGGAATGAATAAAGATATGAACCCACTCTAGTTGAGGTACCTCACCCCATAGATTAGTTCATTGAGCTAGATGTTCACGCGAATCATCCTTTCCTTTGTACTTTTCATTGGGTCAGGTGTTCACATAGACAAATCTTAATCACATCATTCTACGATATTTCTTCTAGTCAGAAAAATTATCATCGTGCATACCCCACCATCTTGTAGGCGCAGCTCGCAATGCTAGATCTAAGGCCTGGAACCGATGCTCCTCAAGTACGTACATTTCAAAATGGTCAAGAAATATCTTGACATCATTCAAGCCATCATAATAAGGAAACTTATGTACTCCAATAGATATATAGTGTAGCGACTTTGTAAGCTAATTACATCGAAGCGTAGAGACCTCATGCAATCGATTGTACCAGTTTTCTAACTCTTCATCTGAATCTGATTGGCAAGAACTATCCTTCTTCTAGCTAATCCTTCCATTCACAGTGGGATTGATCCACTCTTTATTTCATGTAGTTAGCTTATATATGTTCTCAATATCTTCGTCTTCATAATAATCATGGACTGCTTTTGTGTATCATGCACCTTTTGTGGGATCCAACAACACAATCACTTGATGATCATTATTCTCAAATACCATTCTTTGTTTCTTTAAATTAATGATTGCATTCATGTTGAAGGCCCAATCAATCCCAAGAAACACTGGGTATGGGTTACTGTCATCTACTATCTCAATAACTTCAAAGTCTACCACTCCATTTGTGCCTTAAAATCTACAGTTACTCCATGCAAGTGACCCATTGGAATTATCTTTTGTTGGTTCTCCATGCCTAGTTGAATTGGTGACCACTTTAACTTAGGCTTCCCCATAGGTTCTCAAGTTTTCTTTGGAAGTGCATTGGCATCAGAGCCCAAGTCTAGGATTACCTAGTCCATTTTGAAATCACCAATATGCATTGTCAACCGCATCTCCCTACTAGTTCACTTCTTACTTCGCTTCACCTTATTAACTACGTGTTGTTCTAGTAACAACTTATCCTTACTGGCACAATTATCTATCAACTCTTGTAGTCCTTCAACTTTATTTTGATCCTGTAATAACTTCATGCAAGTCTATAGAAATGATTTTAACACCGTTGGATCTGAATCATGTGTCGCAGTAACTTCTTTAGGTTTCTCCTTTCGTGGGACTAGCTGCATCTAATTCTTAGACGTAGAAGCACATGAAATCCATAAAACTTTTTCTTTCCTCCATGAACGTCTCTTTTTATTTATGTAAATTAAACCCAACATTCTTCTCACTGGCTCTTCGAAACCATATATCTGATATTGGTTGTTTTCCTTTGTCCTTGTCTTCTCTAGTGGCTATACTACTTCACGTGACTGTGTTGAGATTGGAGTCGTCTTTGCATGGCTCAGATCTCATCATATGAATATTCTGCGTCGGTTGTTATTTCTTCTTTTCCTACATATTCATAATTAATACCGAGAAATATTCTATAACATGATTAAATTACTGACATTATTGACAAGAAGGGTGAGTTTTATTCTGACAGTTGCATGCAAAGTGTCCTGGTTCTCCACAGTCATAACAAATGATCTAGCCCCAACCTCTTTGAGCACCTCCTCCTCATCCTCTTCCCCATCCTTGGAATCCTCTGGGAGCTATAGGTAAGCCTTGATCATTTTGCCTGCATGTTTAAACTTACATTCTATACATCAGAGTCCTGTCCATCATCAGTTCATAGCTTCGACAATTCCTTTAATCATGACTAACTGTTTAAAAAGTTACAAAAGATTTTCTTTGGATACTGTACAAACAAATGTAATAGATGATAATTATCTATCGAATGATGTCTTGACAATTCGTAGATGCTATACTAGGCACTTGCATCAGTGCTTAATATAGTGGAATATTCTAGCCTCAATGGGTTGGGACCCCCTCGCAGTTATATAATCCTCGAATACAGGGCACTAATCTTTATGTTGACCTTCAGTGTTGCAATTTGTGCACCAAACTTCAGAATGTGTTTCCAATTTAGCATTATTTCCCTTCTTTAGATCCTACAACTCCATATGCAGGCTTGCTAACTACAACTAGATCTATCAAACTCCCATATTCGTGTCTTGGATCAGCGAAGCTTCTAGCTTCATCGCAATCTTCGATGCTTTGGCATGAGACCCAATCTTGTGCCGAGATAATGACAATCTTAAGTGAGGTAATAATGTAGCTATGTACCATTCCTTATGTTGTTCATCTGAAACCTAAATATTAGGTTGGCTCAATAAACACTTCAGTCACTCATCTATGTCCCACACAAACTCGTTAACCCTCTTATTTATCTCCTTTATTTCGGTCACATAATGAGCTTACGACTTTGACTTCCTAAATTCTGCATTCAACACATTCTTCATGTTAGCTAATGAAGCAGCCAAATGAGTCATACTATATCTGATGTACCATGTAAGCACTCCATCCTGTAGCATTGTAATCAGTTGTGATTTCTTCATGTCATCATCATTTACCTATTTTTCTTTCCACACAACTTCTGTGACAAACCAAAACTGATCAGGATCTTCCGATCCCTAACCCCTGAATACAAGCATTTTCACCATATTCGTCATACTGAAAAGCAGAGGTGGAAGCATAGGTATATGAGTTGGAGGTGAAGATAGAGGTGGAGTAGATGGATGAGGAATTCCAAGAGTATCTTGATCTACTGACTTTGTCTCATCTCTGCGAGTATTAGAGCTACTTATTTCTTCTCCACCTTGAGATTCTCCTAATAAAGGATTGTATTCACTCCCAACGAATTTGTCTAGATATACTCTGAATTAGTTTCCACCTCGCATAGATCCAGTCTAAACTCTCTTAAACATTAAGGCAAAGGCATAACCCCTTTTTCACACAAGAACATTTTAATCCAGGTCTTTAGCAATTTTAGGTACTTACCTCTCAGACCTTTTAAGAATCGGCGTTCAACTTCACTATAAGACATAGATGTATCGATTGAAAATTCAGTGATGAAACTACCCAAGATAATATCAATCTAGTAATGAACACCCCTTGCAACCTTATATTTAGATTCTTCAACATATTTGACTAATCCTGGAGTCCACACAATAGGATCCTCGTGCTTCCAAGTAGGTTCACTATCTGCTATTTTGGACAGCCACTCATGTAATTCACAAAGGAATGTTGAAAAGAAAACTTCGTGCACTTATATGTAGAGTATTTTTGTAACCGCCATGCTTTTGGAAAACATGAATTCTGATTCTCCTGACTACAAAGTTATGCAACTTCCAATCTATCCACTTCTCGATGTATTTGTTAGTTGGTCTGCATAGATTCCACATCACACATCCCTCAGGTAGATCCCAGTCCTGACAACAAAACCATTTTTTGGATTGAGGGGGCTTGGAACCAGGTTTAGATTTAGCTGCACTAACTAAGAAACCCTACACTACTGGCCCTTTTGGTAACAACCCACCTAACACATGCTGAAGTCTCACCCGAGGTAGTATTGGGGGATGCTAGAACAAGGTTTCTACATCCAAAAGGCTTTGTGATGTGTGGGTAAGGAATTTCTTCATTTTAAGGCTTGATCTAACCTTCGTGAACCATTATCCTCAAAATCCTCAAACATAAAGCAATTTCCAATTAAACAGAGTTTTGAGCTTTGCCTAAGGGTCTAATCATGCATAAAATAACATATAACAATATATCCGGATCTTTGTGGTGTAATTAAGATAATAATACAGATAAATGGAATTCAAATAAGCATAAATACAGAAAACACATAAGTATATAGTTCAGACACAGAATTGCTTCAAATACTCTTTCATATTCGATATCTTCAATACATATACTTTCATACCCTACACACACAACTGCAGGGGCTTGCACACACAGCTGTGGACTTACCAAGGTCTCTGTGCACACAGCAACATGAGCCTTCTTCTTTGCCCAAATGTAGAAGACTCTAAAGACAAGTATCACTCATAAAATCACATATTTTTTTGCCTTATACAAGCTAAGAGACCATATATGGTTTCTTATTACAATACTATGGTTCACAAACCATGGGCAAAGCTCAAAACAATACAAAAACTAAGGGGATTTTACCTTCCTAAAATCCCTTGAATCCAAGTGATTTGTGCATTGTGCACTCCACTCCTTAAAATGTAGAACCTTTTACAAAACTTAGTCAAAATTGGACCTAGGGGGTCCCATCCCAATAGACTGGGCCCATATCTGATAGAAACATTCCATGCTAATGGGCCTATGCAAATAAGGACCATTGATGAAGAAGGTATCCCCTTGCTTTTCAATTGATATAGATTGAAAGCCTATAAAATACGTATGTCAAGGGAAGAGTTCATAAGTACTATCAGTAGGGAAGTGAATGTGCTTAGAAGTGTCTCAACTTCCAGCTCACCAAATTCTTAAAGATTGTTTTATTTTGGGAAAAAATGAAAGGAAAAATAAAAATAAAAACACAATAAGGGACCTAGGTGAAAACCTCTATGAGGCTAACTTTTGGGTTGGAAACCTCCTTGAGGCAGCCCAAGAGTGAAAAAAGGAAAATAAAAAGATCCCTGGGTGAAAACCTCCCTTGAGGCACCTAGGAT
This sequence comes from Pinus taeda, assembly GCA_000404065.3. Lineage (NCBI taxonomy): Eukaryota > Viridiplantae > Streptophyta > Pinopsida > Pinales > Pinaceae > Pinus > Pinus taeda. The sequence goes on from APFE030652035.1 coordinate 21,057, forward strand.
AGGAAAACAGGTTGAAAACTTCCTTTGAGGCGACCTGTGTGTCTTTAAAAAAACAAAATGAGAAGAAAACAAAATGCCATGGTAGGGACCTCAAACCTACCCACTAATAAAATTCTGTGATTTTTGCAAGTTTTTAAAGGCAACAAAGGAATCATAGTTCAAGGGACAACAAACCAAGCATCACACCCATTCTTCCTCCATTCATTTCACATATTCCATGCCTACGATGTCCCTGGTGAGCACCAGTATTGTAGCAATAATGCTGCAACTCTTGGGCTGCCTACTGTACTCTTATCAACCCAGTGGTTTGTAACAAACTTGGAAGCAATGGTGCTGTATGCACAAATACTAGTTCTTACTGCAGGCTGTCACTTGGTCAGTTGACACAAGATCACTAGGAGCTCAAGCCAACTTCTATGGATTCCGAAAGAAGCTCTATATGTGATGAATGAAAGGAAAGCTCACTCTACATACGCTACTCTACTTGCAGAAATAAAAAAAGACTGAAATGTAAAGTAAACCTCGCAAACCCTACTTAACCAACTAAACCTACTTTTGTAGAAAGAACTATGGAAACCATGAAATGAATGCCATCACCTACTCAAGGAAGTAAACAACATTCACTAAAATTATTTCTAGAAGTAAATGAGAAAAAAAAACATCTTTTTGGATTTTTATGTATTAGTATGTGAATTTGTCATGCATGTAATTTATTTGTTTGTGAATGTGGCAGCGAATAGGTGGTGATGGATGGTGGTTTTGGGACTTGGGAGGATGTAGGATGGTGTCGATGGGTCCTAGGAGGTCTCGGGTGGCCTTCTAGAGGCTTTTCCTGCAATCGGCATTCAAAAGGAAGCCAACAGGAAATTCTACAGGAGGACAGAGGGGATCTACAAGAGGTCTAAAGGGGGATGCCAAGAGTAGTTTTGAAGGTTTTGAAGGTGTGAGAGTGGGTGGAAAGGGTAGGTGAAGGCTGGGATGATGTGTTAGGGTGCCTAGGTGTTACACTGAATTTTGTCACTCTGACTATCTGCAGTATGTGGCCTCATCAATAACCACATTGTCCTCTTTGTCAAGCCCCATACCTCTGCTCTTCATGTCAAAACCTCAAAGAGAGAGAAAGTCACTTAAAAACATGTTTATCTCTGGGTACGCAGATTCTCTACCTTGCCTGCGTGTACGCACTCCATATACATTAGACCTGCGTAGTAATACGCTCTGTATACTAAAGCTAGGGTGCGTACCCCTGTAAAGGTCAAAAGGCGCAAGTTTCATCTTTAAAGTTACTTGTGGTCACTTCTAGAGCCTTCTAGAAGAGTTCTTGACGTGTATTGAGCGCCTCCAGATGGTTCATGCACCCCTATGATAGAGGAGCTTATCCCATCAAGAGAGG
>APFE030652037.1:0-12544 GCA_000404065.3 Pinus taeda
TTTATATAATTATTGATAATCCTAAATACTAATAATAATTATTAATGTGGTTAATATCAGGTTATATCAATTACATTGGAAAATGTGATTGATATGGCATATATCAAATATATTTACCTAAATATGGTTATGCTAATTTACTTATATGATTTAAACAGTTTAATCTCACCACAGATTACTAATAATACTAATAATAGTGAATATTACTATTCAAATAGTTTAAAATATATGGACTTAATTTGTTGTCAAACAACCGTATATTAAAACGTTCACGTTATTACAACGAAAATTTTGGATACGATTCTCAAATATTACGGGGCTTATTTGTTGTCAAACAGCCCTAGATTAAAATGTTCAAGTTATTACAACGAATATTTTGGATTGGATAAGATTGTCTGATTCTCTATTTTAATGCTTGTGAATTGTCAAATATTACATGATCCTCAAATTCTCTAAAATTTATGGTGCTTATATCTTGAACATTCTTATATTCATGACATTTAAGATGATCATAAGGAATATTTTGGGCATGTTCCTTAAATTCTCTCTTTTATTTCAACGCATATTCAAGAAGACATATAACAAGAAGAAGCAATAATGGCTTGACATTGCCATGTCAACAATGTCATTTTATGTTATGTCATGAGGCGTCATATGCCACATCACTATTGTGGAATGTGTAAATATCTATTCAAAATGTATTGTGAAGTGGAAGTCCATAAGACACATGCATAATATGAATAGTCATGTAAAGTTAAAAAGTCACAGAAAGTCAAAAGGTCATGAGGATAGTCAAAGAATCACAAGGAGGTGAAGCGTCACCCCATTGGTTATATATAGACCCTCATTGTATGAGGAAAGGACTTTTCAATTTGGCTCCCCTCATAAGGCATTAGAGAGACAAGCTAGTTCTTTTAAGGAGCAAGTGTTGGCTGCAACACTCCATTATTGGAGCAAGTGGTATTAATGTATACATGTGTTCTAAGACTTTTACTTAATATATGAAGCGTGATGGTCAGCACGTTTTTCATGAATGGATTATGAATGTTTGTAAAACTATTCTTTGAATGTTTATGATTCATGTTTGTTTTCACATGTCCTAAAATAGTTAAACCATTTCGATTATTTTAGTGCTTGTCATATTGAGAATGTGTTGTAATGGTTGCAATTCATGTCACATCTTTGTGGACTATTCCGTTGGATGTTAGACAAATATCTCTTGCTTGTATGTGCTTCTGCAAGAGGTATTATTACCTCTCTCTTAGAGGCTCACTTTCCTTCCTCTCTGCAGTAGAAGAACCTTGACACACCTACAGCTGAACACTCACCAGACACACTTACTTTTCGAAGGCACAACTACGTTCCTCTCTCTTGCTGACAGTTAGAGCCAAGGAAGATCTTTAACAAACCGGTAACCAGGCCATATTTCAGATGGGGCTTTCATGCCAAATGATGTGAGGTCTAATTGGGACCACATATGAGGGAGACCCCTTGAATGTTGGCAATTCCAACACTGTCTACACTAACTTAAATAGAAATATAGAAAGCTATCCATCAATCCATGACAACACCCTTTCTTATGACATTTATTCAAAAATACATCAACTTTGTCAAAAAAAAAAAAAACTTAATAGCTAATCTCAATTTAAATTTAAAATCTCATCACTTTCCATATTCCAAAAAAACGAGTGTGATGCATGGAAGGATAAACATGAATGTAATCACATAAAATGGAAATTAATAAATACAATGTCTAAAAAGATGGATGTGAATATAATATAGATAAAATTTTCAATATTTTATTTTCTGTTTTTTAACATATAAACAAATTGAATATCTTAAAAAAATATATGTTAAAAAAAAACCAAATACTTAAAATGGTAATTAAACAACTTAATTCTATCATTTTTAAAATTCTCTAATTATTTTAAGAAAAAATAATTAGAAAAAAAAACCAAATAAAAAAAGATTTGATTTAATAATTAAACTATCCAAATTTTCTTAAAATAATTAGAAAAAGAACCAAATAAAAAACGATTTGATTTAATAATTAAACTATCCAAATTTAAAAATTCATCTAAAAAATTTAAAAAATTATTTACTAAGTTCCTTTTCCACGAACATTATGAAACTTATATCGAAATTTTTAATAAATTAAGCAATCAACCGGTATTATAGCAATTAAAACGTTTAATTTAATAAATTGCTTTTTACAATAATTAAAACTAGTTAAATATTTTTTTGGCAAATTAACAGGAAATTAGCAGCGAAATAGGTATTGCCCTTTCGGGGCTCGTAATATTCTTTTTTCTCTACATAATTTTATTGAGATTATATTTTTATAACATTATATTTTTAAATAATTTATAATTTACTACTTTATATTATTATTTCTTTTATTAACTATTTTTTTCTTATTAATTTTGATTTAATAATATTTTAAAAGAATTTTTAATTTTAATTTTTTTTAAGTTAGATGATTTCATTAATAAAAAAGATAGTATCTTTGGTTACAAAAGCTCAAAAGTTTATTAGCCTCATTCTTACCATATTTATTGTTCATTAGATATATCCTTTAACATGATACTAGTTCTTTAAACAATCTTATTATCCACGACTTGATAAGCACATAGTACAAAAAAACGTACACAATCAAAATACAATAAAAAATAATTCAAATATTTGAAGAAGTAATAGGAGAAGGATGGTATAGGGGAGGCTTGTAGTCATAGTGTACATGAGATTTCATATGTGTAATTCTACCTTCAAGCCATTCCAACTTCTCTTGGATCTGCTATTGTCCTCTTTGAACAATGACCAATTTGTCATGCAAGTGCCACTGATTATCCTAAATCCCATTCATATGACTGATAAATCCATTATGGTTCTCAAAGGAGACCCTGTTAATCTACTCCAAGAGCCAAGTAAAGTGACATCACTGATGATCCATAGACTCGAGAGGGGCAGGGGGTTGAGGTTCACAGCCAGGTGGTTGGAGGGGATTAGGGTCCACTACCTCCCCAAGGTTGGGGTCACCCAAATGCTACCTACCATATTGAACTTTATCCCTCATCCCTCTCCTCACTCGCCCAAGTCGTTGTGACATGACAACCTTGCATCCAAGCACACTTGCAAAGGTGAATACAATCTACAACAACTCCCCACCTACAGGAAGCACCGAAAAAGCACACGAGGTTGCAACCACCTAAGTGAGAGTACTCTTAACTTCACCACCTCCCAATGTAACCTGAATTTCGTGTACCCACAATAGAGGGAACAAAAACACCTCCACAGATCCACTGCACAAGTCTAATAAGACATATACATTGGCCTAGGTGACGACCCCCCTAGGTTTCCAACTTGGGTGAAAGCACTGTAAGGGATTCTTCCCCCCTCACCAAAAAGTAACAATACCAAAGCGACACAAATTCCAAATTTGCACACAAACTACTAGACAAGCAAGGTGCCCTAGAGCCCTCCAGGAGACACCTCGAACCAACACTTAACCCCATGAGACTCAAAAAACCAACCACTGAAATAATATTGAGTGTAATTACCATTTCTAGATAACAACCAAGGTTTTAGAGAGTGAAATATGCTCTTGGGGAGCTTCCTAACATAAACCAACAATCTAGAGGAGAAATTAAAGCCCCATACCTCCCATAGAACTAATCAAACCACAAAGGAACCTAGATGATGAGTGAATGAACTTTGGTCGTAGATTGTGAGCTAATTTCTTATCCCTCGTTGGTTGAAACCTCCTAAGGACTATGAATTCTAGGGTCCCAAACACATAACCATAAGCTCAACCTGTCACCTTCTTGATTTTCTCCTTCAACTAGAATGAGTGTGCACTCTCTCAACAAGAAGCCCATATCAAGTTGTACGCTTTGTAGCTCGGCCTCATGCACTTTATAAATAGGCTTGCCACTGACCACAACACATCCCATTCCCTGTTCGATGCACCTCGACTCAATTGGAATGTGCTACAATACTTCCTCTCCCAGATTGGAGGTTTCACAAGCACTTGCTTTTTTGGTCAATGGCAGCTAGGTAGGATTCATACAATGGTTTGGTTTATGCCTCCCTCTTCCTCTTGCTATCTTTTGAATCCCTCACTTGGTGGCATGAAAAAGAGATGATTTCTTATGTAGGGGCAGACTTATGTTGTTTATGCCCAAACATAAAAAGAAATTAATCAATTTTTTTAGATTTTTTGTTCTCGCGCAAGCTTATGGGTTGACATTCATTGGTTAGGTCATTCCTTTTGGCTCTTAAGGCTCACATGTTCAAATATTCATGCTTTTTCCCTTAGTTATCCTCATATCATAACATATCTAATTAAAAAATCTCACTGTTCTCCTCTGTTGGGGTTAGTGGGAAATACAAAAGAACCAAATCTGACCGAGGTTGATCAAAATAAGGTGAAAGTCTTCTATAATTTTGCAAAGGCTCTAAAAGAGATCTTGATCCCATTTTGGGTCTTGGAAGAGGAATATGTGGTAGATCTAATGTACATATTAGAGGAACAACTAGGGATCCCAGTAGCCATGTAATAAGTTCTATGTGAATGGAAGCAACTACATGTTATTTTTAGATGTGTAATTATGGTACAACTAAGAACTCCACTATTGTATTGCCTTTGAGGTTGTGTTGAGGTACCTCTGGCTCTAGGAACCCAACTGCTTTAGTTTCTTACAAGGATGTGGTTCAGGGCTCAAGATTTGGTTACAATGGAACAACCACAGTTGAGTCTAGGACCTTATATTGTTGAACAATCATAATAATAAGTGTCAACTCTGGAAGTAAATGGAAAAGATTAATCAAAGTTCTCTTTTCAGTTCTTTAATCAAAGGATGTAATTTGTAGATTTAACCATTTTTGGTAAAAGTCTAAACCTTTGCAACAATGGGTTTTTATAACATGGTCAAAAAATTATGATATTTTCCTTGGTTCAAAAGGTTTTTTCATTGTTAAGTTTGATTCCGAGGAAGATCTAGAGAAATTTTTGAAGGAAGGGTCTTGGTTCTCAGGAAGGTCAAGGGTTTTCATGACCCTTTGGTTTCCATACTTTGATTCTTCGACAATGGTGCTAACAAAGATGATAGTCTGGGTAAGCTTGCCAAATCTCACTCTTCCCTTTTGGCGTTATAAGGTTTTAGAGGGTGTTGGGAACAATTTCGGTTACTTTAAAAAGATGGATGCTCAAAGAATAGAGAAATATTTATTCACCTTTTCCCGTATATGTGCAGAAATAAACCTATGGAAGGGTCTACTTGATGATATCTTGTTGAAACATAAATCCTTCCAATGGATTCTAACTCTTGACTATCAAAACATGGCATTTAGATGTTCAACATGTTTTCAAAATGGTCATCCTTAGGACTCATGCCCCTTGGTGAAAAAGCCACCAAAAAAGAAAGAGGTGTATGCCACTAAGAAAAAAGGTTGCCATCTTTTTAATCCTATTTTTCCGGAGGAGGAAGTGGAAATAAGGAAGAGTTTTTCAAAATGAGAAGATAGAAATACCTAGGTTCATGATGAACATGCATCTCATGTGCTAAACAACTTGGAAATAGAACCAATCCATGCATAGGAATGGCATGAAGAGATGGTCAAAATAATAATAATAATAACAATAAATATAAAATAAAATATAAAAAATAAAAATGAGATGGTTGGCATAAATAGAGTACATGTTTTAGAAAGCTCAGATTCTAACAAAGAATGTCCAACATAGGTGACTAACAATGATTTGACAATGGTTCGTGTTGACCATCTTGTAGGGGGATGACACAAGGTTAAGACGAATAAAGGAAAGAAAGAGAAGACACGTAAATTTTATATCACTTAATATTCTCCTTTGTATTTTTCAATTTTAGAATTTTCCCTGCTCTTGAGCCATAAGGCAACACATATTGAATCCTTTTAGCAGCTACAAAATATAATTTTGTTCTTTTTCAAAAGTTGAAATGAAATTACATGTTTTTTGCAAGTAAAAAAATAAATTTTGTTTTATATATATATATTAAGTTTAGTGGGACTACATCTTCATCATGTCACATATGTCACCCTAGGGCAAGGATCAAATAATACCTTAATAGAGCATTCAATCACCATCTATCCAAAAGTAGTAGACATCTGTTGTATTTTCTTAGTTATTAAAATCAAAATTAAAAATAAAATCATCTTATATAAAACTTTAAACTTTTTATGTTTTACCAATATTGTTAACTATTTTAATTTATAGTAATTATTTTTACATGTAAAATTATATTTTCATTTATCAAATTATTTGGTATATCTTTCTTAAATTATTTGAATTTATTTGTTGTGCGGAAATGTGTTATGTGAAACCGTTATCATTTAGATGATCAGGGATCATCGGAATATTTATGATAAATTAAAATTGATATTTTGGAGATAAATTTTGATATATCAAATATGCAATTTTTTAATTAAAAAAATATAAAAATAAAATGAAATCATTTCAAAAATAAACTAGTAGACAACTCATTGGTGAATTAATAACTGTAAATGTGAGACTTAATATGTGAAATCTAATCTAAGGAACAGTCGGGATTAAATTATAGTAGCTTAACACCAAGAGTACATCCAACTACCTGCAAGCGAGATATACTAATTTCTTATAATTTTGGCAAGAGTAAAGACTTAGCTAGGGGGGTCTACTCCTTTAATCAGTGTTATTTTTGTTTTAACAAATTGGTGAATTTGACTGTCAGACCTAATTTAAGGAAGACCAACATCAATTCTAGTAGTTAAACCATACACCATAATAAAACAATATACTCAATATAATTTGAACCTTAACCTCTTAAATTTAACCCCACCAACCCAAAAATCTCACCCGAAATCACTGTATTATATAATCAGTGCATATTACTAGTCAAATAGTTTAAAATATATGGAGTATATTTGTTGCCAATCAGCCTTATATTAAAACGTGGACGTTATTACAGCGCATATTTTCGAAAAGATTCTCAAATATTATGGAGTTTATTCGTTGTCAATCAGCCTTATATTAAAACGTTCACGTTCTAATATTCTCAGATTCTCTATTTTAATGCCTGTGAAGCGTCAAATATTACATAATCCTCAAATTCTTTAACATTCTTATATTCATGTTCCTCAAATTCTCTATTTGGGCGTGATCCTCAATTTCTCTATTTTAATGCCTTTGTCAAATATTGCATGATCCTCAAATTTCTTATTTTAATGTTTTCCTCGAACTTCCATTTGCGTTACATTTATAATATCACATGCATTTATCCTCCGCTGCTTATCCTCCAGTATTCTTTTTCTGTGTACATCGTAAAATAATTAGAATATCAAGTAGAATAATTAGTGATAACATCTACTATAACTGAATATCAAGTAGAATAATTAGTCATAATATTACAAGAATATAAACAAGCTTACATTCCAAGAAAATATTTCATGGAAATCAATACATTCGAATCCAGAATCCCTTTTCTACCAATATTGCTTCATGCCTTTCAAATTTACCCTTTCCACATTTTCGAATATATTTTATTTTGCATCCTCGTCATCTTCTTCAAAAGTCCCCTCATTCTCCCTATTTTTTTGTAGATGGCTAAGTTTTCAACTAGATGCCATGATTTCGTGGTACTTGACCCTATTTAATTTCAAGTACTATTCTTAATTTTAAGAGAGAAGATTCAATGAATACTACAGCTCTCCTAAATATGGTTTTGTGGGTAGTATGATCATACAAATTGTATCCATTAACTTCATCGCTATAACTAACAAAGATACACTTATTTGATCAAAATCGATCAAGGTTCAAATTATAATGTTGATATTTAGAAATAAGAATATAATAAACACTACCAAGCATTTTCAAATGCAGTAGTCTATAATGCGACTTTTTGAAAGCCTTTCCGGCAGATTTTTCCGGTCAAAATCCGGCAGCAATTCATTGGAATCCCAAGTTTGATAGCTAATTTCTGCACAATCAAGGGCTTCCCAGGGGTTTTTCAGGGCGTTGAATCCAAATATGCAGTTAAAAAACCATTTTAACTGCTAAAAATCAAGATTTAACCTCATTTCTTCCGCCGGATTCCGTCACCGGAATCTCCAAAAAGTCGCATTATAGACAACTCCTTTTCAAATTTGAGTAATCATAAGTATGATTAGCACATAAATGTATAAGAATCCTTAAATCTATTGCAACCAAAAGTTACCAATTTACCATATAGCAAGCTATAGTGATGGCTTCTGCCCACAACTCTTGACGCAACTTGGAATTACTAAACATGCTCCTTGCTCTGTCTAGAAGAGTAATGCTCATGTGTTTATACCATTTACTAAGGAGAGAAAACTATGGTTTTGTGCCTTTTGATCCTATATTTATTGTACTAATTTTCAAATTCCAAGATGTCAAATTGACTCCATTATTTGTTCTTAAACACTTTATTAACTTGTCAATTCTCTTTTTGACCAAAAAAATAATTTGATTAAATACTTTTGAAGAAATAAACTAGCACCTTTATAGAGTACTCATCTATAAATGTCACTAAGTATGATTATCCTTCGAAAGAAACTATAGAGGTTGCCCAAAAAACATATGAATGAATATAATCTAAAATACCCTTACTTTCATGATTATTTATTTTAAATTTTCGTTTGCATCACTTCCATAAAATGGAATACTCGTAGAAATTGATATTTAAAGATTTTAAATCTGGAAGCAACTTATGGTATATCAGTACCTGTATTCCTTTCTATCTTATATCCCCTATTTGTTGATGCTATAAGTGAGGAGACTTGTTTGCTTCCTCATATACTGTTGTTGCTTCCAAACACAATAAAATGGTGTCTTGTATGTAAATACTCCTAGTCCTCATTCAACATACTTGCATGTTTCTTTTCCTTACCTACAAATGGATTTTGTTGTCTTTTTAACCCCAATAAATCATGGATATTGAGGTTCCATAGCTCAAATTTATTCTTCCCATTGAACTTAACCACCTTGAATTTTCCATTTGAAACCTACATAATTTGGTGCTATAGAACAAACACCAAACTTGAACACAATTGCAACAAAAAGGAAAATGTTATAATACTAGTTGGTGACTAGTTGTTGAGAAAAGTGAGCCCACAAAGTCTCATAAATTTATAGAATAATTAGTTGCAAATAAATAATGGAAAAATAAAAAAATAGCATAATTTCATTTAACAAGACATATATTTGTGGTAAAACCTTGGAAATATGCCAAGGAAACATCCATGGTGTAGGGTATTAGTATTTTTATTACTTAAAAGTAAATATTACAATCTTCCAACAACAATTGTTGTTTCTTCTACTTCTTAGGGACACAAAGATATATAATATTCAACATAACTTCTATTGTTACACAAATTAATAGATTTTCTCTGAAAGTAAAATTATTTTTTTACCATAACATTTTTATCTATTTTGATTGTTATCAAAATTCCAACTAAATATATTAATATAAACAAATAAAGTAAATAATAAAAAATGCAATTGATCATGTTTCATGCCCTCAATTATTGATTGTTTCGTGCCCTAATAAGTTTATTCACAATGGAAGAAGGAGGATCCATTAATCTAGCCTCTATCTTCCTTAATGGTTTATGAAATTTATTGTTGGAATATAGTCTCTATCTCCTTAAATTGTTCATGAAATTTATTGTCGGAATAGATTATGGGTACATTTATATTATGATAGTAATTTTTTAAATTACAATGTGTTAATTTTAATTGCAAAATACCATTCCTCAAAGATACAAGTAATGAAAATTATCTTGTTGAAAATTGTGTCTTATTAAAAATCATTGTAAAGATATTATGTGGGTTGTACCTTTTTCTATAAAATTTTCTATCGTAGATGTATTCTAACCATGAAAAGAAAATATAAGAAAAGGCTATTGGGTGTCTTAAAAAAGAGTACATTACCTTAGCCATGCTTAGATGTTGAAGAGACGAAGAGAATTCCCTGTGGAAGTCACATGCCAATGCAGATTAGAATGCTAATTGTTGTCACTGCTACAACATCCTCCAAATTTTGGCCTACGCCAAATTTAGAACCTACTTTGGTATTGTATATTGTCATCACAAACATTGAAATCCACTCCATGTGTTTGCTTTAAGTGTTTTGGTCCCATTTGTGAGAAGTCTTTTAGCATGTTAAGAGTCACACGATGTATATAAGCTTGTTTTGGTGATTTCAAGCAGGTATATTTGTGAAAATGAGTTGATATTACCATGTAAACAATCGTCGCACTTATTCCCAAAGTTTTAAGCACTATCACACAAGTGTCGTCATAGTTGTCGCAAAGTTTGTCTTTAGTGTCGCACTTATTGTAAGTTGTTGAAAAGGTTTCCGCATTGAGGGAAGTATGTATCTTTGTGTTTTAAAGTACTATAAGTGTGTGATCATAGTCAATTCATATCACTATTCACATCAGTTTCATTGATCTCAAACTTAGCCAAGTTCCAGAAATTTTCTAGCAACTTAGCTTCATTCAGCCTTCTCGAACTATGCATTGCATGGTTCTAGCACTCAAGCTACAACCACGCCTCTTGAAACTACATCATGTACAGTTCTTGCCTCCCAAGACTGTGGACTGTACAGTCTCAGTGCCTAATACCAGACCTTGATCCCCAAAATTACACAATTTAGCCCTCCAGTCTGGCCCCAACTGCACATTGCACAGTCTCTCACCTCAAGCCCAATCCTTGAGCTCTTGAGATGCACAATTGTGAAGTCACCAGGGATTCTTTGCCTCCCAGTACTGTGCATTTGGCTTAAATAGTGCAAAACTCCTCAACCTAGCGCACTTAGCCTCAAAATTGCCCAATCTGCTTACTGAGTACAACCCGAACTGCGCATTGTGCAGTCTCAAGGCTCAATATTCACCCCTGACTATCTAATATGTGGAACTGCATAGTCACTAAGCCTCTCCCTCAACCAACAATGTAATTCCAGCCTAGTCAGTGGATCAACATACAATATATTAGGCTACGGGTTTATCAGACTAATGTAGTCTCGTCATGAGTGAATTGCAGATGCAGATACTCTATCAGTCCATGATAGGATGATGGAGGATATGGAGAAGGGAAACATGATGAAAGACATCTTTGTAGCTAGTTATGCAAGTTGATCAATCAATACAAAGCAAAGGGACACGAGTTTGCAATCACAACTCAAGACTTGATATCATTGAATACTCCTCACCTTTAAGAAAAATAGAGGTGGACAAAAATGCATACTCAAGAAGACACATAACAAGAAGAAGCAATAATTGCTTGACATTGCCATGTCACCATACAGTCCTTGTCAGTAGTGTCATTTCATGTCATGTCATGAGGCGTCATATGCCACATCACTATTGTGGATTGTGTAAGCATATATTCAAAATGTATTGTGAAGTGGAAGTCCATAGGACACATACATAATATGAATAGTTATGTAAAGTTAAAAAGTCATAGGAAGTCAAAAGGTCATGAGGATAGTCAAAGAGTCACAAGGAGGTGAAGCATCACCCCATTGGTTATATATACACCCTCATTGTATGAGGAAAGGACTTTTCAACTTGGCTCCCCCCACAAGGAATTAGAGAGACAAGCTAGTTCTTTTAAGGAGCAAGTGTTGGCTCCAACACTCCATTATTGGAGCAAGTGGTGTTGATGTATACATGTGTCCTAAGAATTTTACTTAATATATGAAGTGTGATGGTCAACACGTTTTTCATGAATGGATTATGAATGTTTGTAACACTATGCTTTGAATGTTTATGATTGATGTTTGTTTTCACCTATCCTAAAATAGTTAAACCATTTCGGTTATTTTAGTGCTTATCATATTGAGAATGTGTTGTAATGGTTGCAATGCATGTCACATCTTTGTGGACTATTTCGTCGGATGTTAGACAAATATCTTTTGCTTGTGTGTGTTTCTACAAGAGGTATTATTACCTCTCTCTTAGAGGCTCACTTTACTTCCTCTCTATAGTGGAAGAACCTTGACACACTTACAGTCGAACACTCACCAGACACACTTACTTATTTTTCAAAGGCACAACTACGTTCCTCTTTCTTGCTAACAGTTAGAGCCAAGGAAAATCTTTAACAAACTGGTAACCAGGCCATATTCTGAATGGGGCTTTCATGCCAAACGGTGTGAGGTCTAATTGGGAGCACATATCAGGGAGACCCCTTGAATGTTGGCAGTTCCAACACCGTCAACACTAACTTAAATAGAAATATAGAAAGCTATCCATCAATCCATGACAACGCCCTTCTTATGACATTTATTCAAAAATACATCTACTTTGTTAAAAAAATAAACTTAATAGCTAATCTCAATTTAAACTTAAAATCAAATCTCATCACTTTCCATATTCCAAAAAAAGAATGTGATGCATGTAAGGATAAATAGGAATGTAATCACATAAAATGGAAACTAATAAATACAATGTCTAAAAAAAGATGTGAATATAGTATAGATAAAATTTTCAATATTTTATATTCTATTTT